>JAYESA010000012.1:47274876-47482376 GCA_036927795.1 Iris macrosiphon
AAAATAAAATATCCCCAGGTTGTTGAAAATTTGATCATATACAATTTTGACCTTTAAAAATCTAAATTTTGAGTTAGAACAAAGTTTTTATGGTCCGAACAAGTCTCAACAATATTCCAAGTCCGAATTTCTGTGACAACTCGAAAGATCCGACGGTGATCCGCGGTAGTCCGGTAGATGATCCAATTTTTGGCCCACAAACTTGCTGTGACAAATCGGATGATCCGATGGTGATCCGCGGCAGTCCAACGGATGATCCAATTTATGGCCCATTCACTTGCCGTGACAGATAGGATGATTCGACGGTAATCTAAGGAGATCCGACGGATAATCCGAATGACCCTAATTTTTGCCTATCTCATCTTTTTTTGATATTCTATTTGACTGTGATATTGTCTTAGCTCAGATTTATGTATAGTTTGGGACACATACCCATTATATACCAATCTCGGTATAGTTTGGGATACCTATCCATTATATCCACTCCCGGGTTCATGTATAGTTTGGGACACCTATCCATTATACCCTGACCAGTACATTCTTGATAGTGATCCGTTGTGGTACACTCTTGTTGATACCAGCCTCGTCCTTACATCATGTATAGCTTTGGGGCCACTTACCCATTATACGCCTGCCGCGTATAGTTTTAGGGTCACCTACCCATTATACATCTGTCTTGACCAGTCCCGATATAGTTTGGGGCTTCTACCCATTGTACACCCGATTCGTATATTATTTGTTATGGTTTGTTATAGTGCATGCTCTCCATGCCTATAACCGTTTGGTTGTATTCCCATATAATCTTGTGCTTGTGCTTGCAAAAATATTGTCTTACCTATTTTATCCCTGCGGGGAGCATTATGTCTAGGACGGATTCAGCGAAATGCCAAACCCAAAATTCTGAAATAAACTGCTAAGGTTAATAAATAGCTTAAATGATTAGATCATTGGTGGAGGATCTTCTGGTTGCATGTAGTCCCGTGCCCCGACAATATTTTACTGATAGATCGACTTGTAGCATGCCGACGAGTAGTGCACAATTCTAGCTCACCGTCATGTAGGGTATACTGAATTGACTTAGTTAGGTTCACCGTTGTATGACTTAGATTAGGTGTATATCTCTCCTAAGGGTGGTGTATCTACTATTATTTACTTTACTATCATCTGACGTTTGGGTAGCTTAGACAGTCTGCAGGGCATACAATTGTATGGAAATCCTTACTTGTAATTGATAGTAATTAGGAGTTTTGATAACCCTAGTTAGCTAACATAGAAAGTCGTACTTCTTGTTTGGCCATGATTGATGGATGGAGTCCATGTATTGTCTTGTCTTATATTGTCTTGCTTGCCTAAGAGTGACCCATCGTGGTGCACTCCGGTCTATTGTCTTATATCCCCTTTTACTTTATATATATACACTATTCTTTAGATGTTTTTCCCTTGCCATGATCCCGACACTATCTTATCTATGTTTTCGTTACTTTTCTCACCCAGTTACTGTATATGCTACATGTACCAGTTTATTTATATGCATATGTTCACCTTGCATGATCCCGTATATGTTCATCTTGCATGATCTCGTGCATGTCATCTACCCAGTTTTCTTTACATGTTTTTCGTTTATTTTTGTGTTTTTTGGTGCACTTTACATTATTCTTGGTAGTTATATTTTGCTTAGGATATTGTATCTATATGTTGTATTGATGGTTTTAGTTTATTAGTTTGGCCTCCTTTATGGTACTTGCTATTTGGGGTCTGACCCTACTGGTTTTTCTTGGCCAGATCCGGTAGCAGAGTCAGAGGATCTTTCTTCTATTTACGAGGATGGTGACCACACGGAGCACCAAACTGATTGAGTAGGTTCCTACTTTGTTCTTCCACTTATTGCACATATTCTTTTATGGCGTTTAGCCCCGAGAACCTGTTAGCTCATATTTTAGATTTGTTATATTGTCTACTGGGCATGACATGATTAACATATTCTAGACTATAGCTAGAGTTGATCATGTATGACTTACACTTTTGCTAGTTCTTCATGTATATTACTAGCTTCATGATCAGCTATATATATATAGTTTGTGACGCTTTACTATTTTTCTTCTGATGATCATATTTCCTTGTACATTATGATTTTTTTGCTTGTGATTGTAAACTTCCTCACCCAAAAATAGGTATTTTGTGTGTATTTTATATTTCTTGTATCTGTTTTAGATTATTTTTTAATTAAATAAAATCCAATGATTTCATTAGGACACTTCATCGTGGTTTGGACATTAATAATATAGGATGGTCCCAAAATCTTTATCGTCCTCCATAGGAAATAGCCTGCACATGAGACACTACCTGTAGAATCTTTTTGTGGTACAGAAATTTGATCTCATGGTATTAGTATGACCTTAGTGTAACAACCCTAGATTAAGTGTAAGTATTTAGATAAGTTATATATATAATTTAATTGTGGGTATTTTCTAATTTCAACTTCCTACAATTAGCACCCCATAATTTTTTGTGCCAAATTGGTACATTCCCTTTTTGTAAGATTTCACATTATTTACTATTAACATATTTTGTGGATAACCATTTAATTAATTTCTTAGTTAATTAGATAATATAATTATTTGATTTATTATAACTAGATAAATACCTAATTATTAATTTTAAAATATTACATAAAATATTTTGAGTGTGGTATTTTATTTAAAGCTTCATAAAGTAAATTTTCTAGAATTTATTCTGCGTGAAATATTATTTTTGAATTTTTTCTCATTTATGTATTTGAGTATATGTTAATAAATATGTAATAATAATATTAATTTATAATAACAATAATAATAATAATAATGGTTATTAATAATAATAATATTGGTAATAATAATAATAATAATAATAATAATAATAATAATAATAATAATAATAATAATAGTAATAGTAATAATAATCATAATAGTAATAATAATAATAATAATAATAATAATAATAATAATAATAATAATAATAATAATAATAATAATAATAATAATGGTAATAATAATAATATTAGTAATAAAAATAATTAAAAAGAAAAGAAAAAAGAAAAAGAAAAAGAAAAAGAAAAAGAAAAAGAAAAAGAAAAGAAGAATAAAAGAAAAAGAAAAGAAAAGAAAAGAAATCAAAAGGAAATCAGATAATAAACAAAACCTAACCTTAATAACTAACTAAACCATACCTAATACTAAACCTTAATCCTAAACCCATTCCTAGCCAACTCTTCCCCCCCCCCCCCCCCCGCAGACTCCATCTCTCTCTCTCTCTCTCTCTCTCTCTCTCTCTCTCTCTCTCTCTCTCCATATATATATATATATATATATATATATATATATATATATATATATATATATATATATAAACAATAATTCAACTCAAACCTAAACCAAACCCTAACCCTAGCCAGGCAACCGACCCCCCGACCGCCGACCTCCGGCCGACCTCGACGCCGCCGCCCCACGCCGTCGTAGCCGCCGCCGTCCGCTTGTGCGCACGCGCGCGCATGTGTACAGCAGCGCCCAATCTTCAAGGTGATATATCTTCTTCATCTGTGATTCTTTTTGCGAGCGGTTTGTCCGTGTATGTTCACAACCTAACCCTCTAGGATTTTCATTCAAGCGGGAGGAGTTATCGTGCCCTATATTGGTCAAAAATTCTACCAAAAAATGGCCAGAAAACTGACCATAATAGTCCAGAAACTTTAATCCAAACCCCCATGTTCACACCCAATTTGCCACCAACTTGTTTAATAATTTTAAAAATTAATTGAAGGGTTTTCTTCTCAATATAACCTAGAATTTTTCTATTCTTTTAGTTTTTATTAATTCGTGTTATGTGTTAAATTATTCGGCCTCCAAAACGACCAAAAACTTAATTTTTGTGATACGGAGTGTGTCCCGCCAAACGGGACGGTCTCATTGCGTACCAATTGCACCAAAAGGCGTGTATGGTATATCCTAACGTGTGGTCTTTCGCGAAAGCTGATTCGGACGTGTGTGCGCGTCGAAATCAATCCGTATCCGTAAAAATTCTCGTATCGTGACTTTTATAAAACACTACCACATTTTGTGTACGCTCATCGGAATGCAAAAAAACTTGTGCCATTGAATTCATGGTATCACGCTGCTCTTGTGACCCAAGTTTAAGGTAATTCTGAGACAGTTGACCAAGCCACCTATTTGCGGGCCCCATGATTTGACTTTAAGGGCAATTTTATGATCGGCTCACTGGAATTCAAAATTGGACATACCATTGAGTTTGTATTGACGTTTAAAGTTTGTTTGACCTATAATTTATTCTATTTAGAGATCTTTACCTCTGGCACGCTTTTCGATGTAAAGTGGCCTACATGTGGAACCCACTTTGACCCAAAATTATTGTTTTGCCCATATATCCAAATTGGACGAAAGGGTAGGCTTTTCTGAATATCTCGCTTATTCTGAGAATGTTGGTGATATTTATTTCAGCATCTGGAGACGTTCATTCGAAGGCCATAGTTTCTGATCCCTTGTGCTTGACATCTGGATGCTTACACTATGCAGCTTTCTTGCCAGGAAAGTATACCTTGACATTGTACTATGATTTACATTTCATATGGTGCATGCATTTTTTTTGTTATTTAGTGCATATATTTTAACTGCTATGTAAACTGTGCGTCCAAGAATAACTTGGGTGCAACGACGGTGGTGTCGTACCTTATTTTTATTATATATTATGCATGTTGACCTAGTTTTATGAGACCACCCCATTATCATGAGGCATTATTATATTTTATTGGCCATGACATAGTTGTTACACGAGTGTGAGTCTCATGTAGGACACGAACTTGCGTGACGGGTTGGCCACCTGTACGTATGGGACGTACGATAGGGAATAACTGCTGATAGAATTTGTATGCTAGAAGACTTAGCAGTTATTAGAGGTCTCATCGTGTCATGGATATGACATGCTTAGAGCATGGGGTGGGGATGACAACGAGTAAGGCGTTTGGGCTCCTTTGCACTTTTTTTGTGTAACCCGTACGCTCCGTCGGAGATGCGCGGTCATGATGACCCATATATATTATTATTATTAGGCGGGCTCTGATGTTCAAAAGACATCATGCTTTTTAGGCCCCTGATTCTCCGAGAGAATTATGCCAGTCCCATTTTAGCCAGATAGCCCACGTGTTGGAAAGTTGTTCTCAAAGTACATTCACATAGATGGTTAGGCGACCCTTGGATATTTATTTTTCAGTACTTTATTGGCATGCTTCTATATATCTTGTTACGTTCCTCTGAGGACCTGGTCCCTTTCCAGGTGTAGACGATCATGACTATTCGCAAGAGCACGGATTAGGACTTGCTACTTCGTTCTCTTTCGAGGGTATCTTTTTTTTTAGCCTCATTGTTCATTAGATGATGTACTTATTTTATTTCTCTTATATTCTAGTTTGGTAGTAGATTTATCTCCACCCAACTACTTATTCTTATTAAGCATTTTATACTTGATTCAGTTATATAGTTGATTGATCATTTATTTCTTTATGATTATTTTGTGTATGAGATTTAGTTATGCCCTGTAACTTATGACAAATATATATCACTTGTGAATTATTGTTCATAATACAGCGTACGTATGTTTTATGGTTTCCATATATTGGAGTTGCCATATACATACGGCTAGCATACTTACGTATTCCTAGTCCTACGTATTTTAGGACTGGGGCATGACAGTGATTGAGATACTAAGATTTCTTGACCTAGGTTGACTAATGGCTTGTATTATTAATCCTCCATGACTATTCACCGCCGTGATCTATTTCATAGTACTGGAGTACTCTGGTACACGTAGCTGGCTTTATCAACCCGGCTCTCCAAAATATTCTAGGCCGGGTCCTGATAAAATTTTAGTGGTGGCCTATGCAGGTCTGGTATTCAGACTTATAGGGCTTATAAGAGATTAGATGTCTTAATCCTAAATCATTCTTTCTTGATCTCTCTTTGGACTATCACATATCTCTGATCTTGACCAGTTATCTGCTTTCAACCTTGTTCTATCATGTTCCTCGATTTTGATCCTTGTGTCCTTTGACTTTCAGGGGCAATGTTCCTGGTCCTTTTGATCATTGTTCGGGTACAAATGATGGTAGATCAGCATCCAAATGATTAGCTGATTCCTGAGACTCAGTCTCAGCATTCAGGAGCAAAGTCGAGGATTAATCCTTAGCTAGAGCAGTACGTTCAGCCTGATCCGCCCAGTACATCCAATTATGCCAGAGTAGCCAGATATTGTTCAAACACTGATGGACATTCTGGCAGGGTTTATGGTGACCCATTAGCGAAAGAGTGACGTCCTCACTGAGTCAGTCCAGATGGTCATGGAGTGAGGAGGTTCTCAGATATATAATTCTGCGAACATCTTCAGACATCTCCATCCCCCGTACTTCTATGGTACTGAGGATGCGATTGGGTCTGATACGTGGCTCCAGAATACTGAGGCAATACTCGAGGCATCAGGTTTTTTGGCTAGGGAGCGAGTGGTAGTGGTTAGGCTGCAGCTACCGAATTTGTCCCGCGACTGGTGGACAGCTCATGAGATTTCACTGACGACACTGCTCGACTCTGCTATCATGACCCACACTAGGAATAAGGGCACAAGTGGTGAACAACGCCCATCCTATATCGTAGCATCGGTAGTAGATCGCT
Organism: Iris macrosiphon; assembly: GCA_036927795.1. NCBI lineage: Eukaryota > Viridiplantae > Streptophyta > Magnoliopsida > Asparagales > Iridaceae > Iris > Iris macrosiphon. The sequence goes on from JAYESA010000012.1 coordinate 47,281,587, forward strand.
GTCTGGGATAACATAACTATCCACACATCTATCACAAAATATATATAGTACCTGTCATGCTATCGCAACTCCAAATGGAGGACAATATGATAATATGGTAAATAATACTCAATTACAATAACAAACTAGAAGAAGAATGGCACGATATGGATTAGAAGTAAAATAAATACAAGAGTCTCAATACAAGTCCAATATCAACATAAAACCCAAAAGAATAATATATGCCACAAAGTCTACTAAAATCAAATATAACTCATAATAAAAAGTCTAAGTCTCTCCAGCTTGTGGTACTATCTCAAAAGGCTATATAGGTACTGGCTCAACTACCTCGCCATCTTGCGACCCATAATATGTATGACACCAGTCCTCTAATGAACCTTCTGAAAAATATATCCAGTCAGGATTGGAGTAAAGTACAACCCAATAGTAGTTTCAATAATTGACAAAAACTATAAAACAACAATAGTAATAAAAATATATGATGAAAGTAACTGGACTAACATATATCACGAGCAAGAGTATCATAGTTAATAATGGCAAAAACTGAGCACAATGTGGTGATGAACAGTAAAGTAATGTACTGGAATAAAGGAAACAATAATAATGAATGTGCCTTAAAATATTAGTAAGATATCACGATAATCACGAAGATATCAGGGTAATAACTGACTAATCATGAAACACGACACGGTGATCACTGAGTTATCACAACAATAATATCTCATGACAAGGATCCACGTATACCAATCCATGTGACCATCGTGTCAGAAATCAAATATCTCAATACTAATACATGAAACATAGAGGCTGTCAAATAATGAAACTATCAGAGAATGTACTCGCCACTGTCCGGAGCAAATAATGTCACTCGGTGTCCGAACTAGTACCATACACAACTAGACATTAATGGTATATTAAAATGGTATAAAAATGATAATGAGCTAAAATGCAACAAGGATGCTCTACTAGGCCAATACTAGGTCAAACACCAATTTCTAGGTCTATACTAAGGTTACAATTCTAAATTGATCACTAATTAACTAAAACGAGCCAAACTAGATAATTAATTAGCTAAACTAGCTAACTAGAGTATACTAATATCTTAATTATTACCAACTAGTACTAATAGTTAAAAATCTAGTATATAATATTTACTAACAACTAACTGATATATACTTTACTAGTTGACCTCTCATTCTACTAACTACTAACTGGTACTCTATGAACTAACCTACTTATATTACCATATCTTAATTTATAAATACTACTAACTACTAACTGGTACTCTATGAACTAACCTACTTATACTACCATATCTTAATTTATATATACTACTAACTATTCTTTAGAGACCTGTTAACTAATTACTAACATTTACTAGCTAATATATACTACTAACTTATTTCTAATCATTCACTAATCATAACACTAACTGGTATTTTTTGTGACTAATGCAGATACTGACCTCTAGCATTCTAACACTAACTAACTGCTTACCTAAATAGACTAACATTGACTAATACTTATTAATACACTAATATTACTGCTACTTGCAATCTACTAATACCAACTACACTATTACAACCGATATAAATAACTAAACTAGTAACTAACTTTAACCTATCATCACTGACTGATACACCATGATACTTGTGTGAAACATCATAGTTCCTGTAGATAACATCCTGTTACTCACACTACATACCAGGTCGGACCATCACTCGAGCTACCCCCTTACCCTTAATCTTAATACCGACTTTCCTTCAACTTCATCTCACCATCTGATCTCAGTTGAGAACAACATTCATCAACATCACCACATATATACCTTAAATACTCATCTGCACACTGATGCAATCATTTTTTGCTGCAAGTTCCAGGAACTGCTGCTATTTCTTACACTTTACTTTCTCCTGCACACCCAGGTAGCTACTTCTACTATTATTGCACACTGTAGCAACTAGCTGCTGCAGCTAATACTGCTATCTGTTGCTGCTATTGCTGTTGTACACTGCTGATACTGCTATGCTTCTTACTGCAGCATCTAACTGCTACTGCTGATGCTTCCTGCTACTGCTGCTATATCTCTATTGCTATAATAGAGTCCCCCTTGCTTTCCTCACTCCTCATCAAGAAGCCTTTACATTCCTACACATCAGTGCATTGTTCGACTAATATCTACACCCATACACAGACACATCTGTGCACTCACCGTTGCCCTCTCTAAACCTATGTTACACCTATCACACACACTCTCTCACATATATATATATATATACTACACATAAGACAATAAATAATGAATGAATAATTATATATAGACATATATAATCCTATACAATATCTATATGATACATAAGAAGCATTTAAGCAAACACCTAAGGTGCACAAATAGAGTATTCATGATTCTTATCCTATTAAAATGTCAAAACCCCAATTACTCCATGGATACCATTCCTATATGACCAATATATAATACTAATACTAATACCACTAATTAAAATAAGAAATGAAGAGTAACTGCATAAATACACAAAATAGAGCCCCGTATCACACCATATCACAAGATACTATGGTACGCCCTACTCGTGTCCAATTATGGACATATATCTAGTATCATAACCCCGATCTAAGTTTAATATAACTAAATTAGCGTCATAACACACTTGATATGTCAATCTCATAATTCTCCCAAAATACATACAAAAATCTATGTAGAGCTCTTTATAAGCAACCAATTGGCCTAAAACTTGTTCTTATTGGTAGCCATATGCCATGGGGTCATTCTTAATGGTCAAATATATGATTTGGGAGCTAGAATGAAGAGAAATTTAGAATTTACCAATTAAGATATGGATTTCTAATGAAAAGCTCAATAGACACGGTCTGGACACGATCTCTCCACCAATGCTCCTTCTCCTCGTGCTCCTTTCTTCTTCAATCACCAAGGCTCCTTAAGAAATAAAAATGAGAGAGAACGAGAAGGAATTGAGAAGGAAATTGATGGAGGGAATATAAAAAATTGGGGATCTAGAATTTGAGATCTAAAACAAATGCAAATGAAGAGGGAAGAGAAAGGAGACCCCCTTATGTGTGGCCGGCCCCTTTCCCCTTCCTCAAGTCACATGCTAAAGTCTCATTTTTCCCTACATGATGGATTATGAGAAATAATAAGGATGAATATTTTAGGAATTTTTTATACAAATACAAATTAAGCTAATCCTCCTAATTAATTAGTGCGAATGGGTTTATTAGGCTTGGTCCATGTTGGGCTCACTATTTATCATGATAAGTCTAATTGGGTTAACAAGTGTCAATTCTAACTAATATGCTATTCCACTAATATATAAATAAATAGCACAACCATCAGTATTAATTATTAGCACTATATAAATAAATATTAATCTCTAAAAATAAATATATACAAATTGACTAAAATACCCTCATTTAGAAAAATGGGGGTGAAAAGTCTATCCTCCTTAAAAAAATTTATCCTCAAAATTTAAGAAAGAAACTAACTATAACAAGCAATTACAGCAAGCAAGAAAGAATCATACCTCACTGCTCAAAAATATAAGGGTATCGCTCGCACATCTCGGCTTTCCTCTTCCAGGTAGACTCCCCTGGAGAGTGATGCCTCCATGCGACGCGTTCCAAGGGAATCATCTGGTTCCGCAGTACCATCTTCCTACGATCCAGAATCTCCACTAGCTGCTCTGGATAACTGAGAGTCGGCCCCACCTGGATCTCCGAGTGATCCAATACTTGGCTAGGGTCTTCCACGTACCGTCTCAACTGTGACACATAAAACACGTTGTGTACTCCCTCGAGTGCAGGCGACAAGGCTAGTCTGTAGGCCACTGCACCGACCCTCTGAATAACACTGAAGGGTCCGATGTACCGTAGACTAAGCTTTCAGCCTCCACTATAGCGAATCGTGTCTCGTGTCAGAGAAATCCTCAAGAATACCAGATCGCCAACCTAACACCAAATACAGCCTTAGTACTCTAACAAAAATAAAATAATCACAAGCAATAAAAACAAAACCTATACAACAAACTCTAATGGTCTCCGGTGGTTATCGGCCAATATCGCTGTCTGTTATGTGCCACCCGAAGTCTATCCCTGATAAGCTTCACATTCTCAGCTGCATCCACGACCATCTCCGGTCCCAATAAGGCTCTCTCACCAACATTATCCCATGATAATAGAGTGCGACATCTCTGTACATACAATGCCTCAGATGGTGATATCTTGATACTGGCCTTGTAGTTGTTATTATAAGCTAACTCTACCAGGTAAAGATGATCCTTCCAAGAGTCTCCAAAATGTAAAATACAGGTGTGAAGCATATCCTCAAGGGTCTGAATAGTTCTCTCCGACTTCTCATCTATATGCGGTACTGAACGTGAGCTGGGTGCCCATGCTAGCCTGCAAACTCCTCCAGAAGTGGGATGTGAAGCGACTATCTCGATCTGAGATAATGCTCATAGAAACTCCATACAATCTGACTATTTGCCGCACATACATCTCCGCGAGCTTTTCCGTAGACGTTTCCACTTTAAATGGCAAAAATGGGCTGATTTGTCAACTTGTCTACGATGATCCAAATCACATTTTTACCACCTGGAGAACGCGGAAGCCCTGATATAAAATACATCACCACATACTCCCACTTTCTCTTTGAATGGGTAAAGGCTAAAGCAATCCACTTGGTCCCTGTCTCTTCGCCTTTACCTGCTGGCATACCTGACATCTGTATACAAAGCTCGCTATCTCCCCCTTTATACTATACCACCAAACGTGCTCTCTTATGTCTCTATATATACATCTTGTTGGCACATGGATGAATAGAGTACTGAGATCGATGCGCCTCCAGAAGAACCTCTTTGTACAGAGCTCCATTCGATACATACAATCGGGTACCGTGTCGCAATAATCTATCATCTGTAATATTGAAGTCCTCTGCCAATCCCATCCGAACCTGTGCTCTGATGCTCCTTAAAGACTCATCCTCGAATTATGCAACTCTAATCTGGTCCATTAACTCTGATTGTACCTAAAGTCCCCATATCTGTGTCGACTCCAGGAACTAGCACCTCTATACCCAAGCTATCAAGATCAGCCAATAAATGTTTGTCCCTCGTCTAGTACATAGCCACTGGATACCAACTCAATCCATCAGCGACTACGTTGGCCTTCCCTGGATGGTACTGCAATAAAATATCAAAATCCATCATCAACTGCAACCATCATCACTGTCTCATATTGAGCTCTTTCTGCATAAACACATACTTTAAGCTCTTGTGGTCTATAAAGATCTCCATACGCTCTCTGTACAAGTAGTATTTTCACAACTTTAGAGCAAAAATAACTGCTGCCAACTCCAAGTCATGGGTAGGGTAATTTTTCTTATGCGGACGTAATTTCCTGGAAGCATAGGCAATCACCTTCCCATTCTGTTGTAACACACATCCCAAACCCTTACCCAAAGCATCACTATATATGGAAAATTCTTCTGTCCCTGATGGCAACGTCAATACTGGAGCCGTAGTCAACCTCTTCTTCAGCTCCTCAAATACTGTCTGACACTCCTCTGTCCAACCGAACTCTACTTTCTTTCTGGACATCCTAGTCATTGGCTCTGCAATCCTGGAGAAGTCCTGAACAAATCTCCGGTAATAGCCTGCCAATCCAAGAAAGCTTCTGTTCTCCGCCACTGAACTCGGAGTAGACCACGACTCAACTTCTGATATCTTGTTCGGGTCTACTAAGATTCTATCTCCTGTAATCACATGCCCGAGGAATTCAACCTTATAAAGGAAGAACTCACTATTCGAAAGCTTGCCATATAACTTCTCGTTCCTGAGGGTCTCCAGAACTATCCTCAGGTGCTTCTCATGCTCCTCCGATGTCTTCGAATAAATCAATATTCATTAATGAATACAACCACAAACTAATCAAGGTACCGATAAAATACCTTATTCATCATATTCATGAATACTACTGGGGCATTGGTCAACCCAAAAGGTATCACCAAGAACTCAAACTACCCATAACGAGTCCTAAAAGCTGTCTTCGAAATATCTTACTCCTTCACTTTTACCTGATCATACCCCGACCTCAAGTCTATCTTTGAAAATACCTTCGCCCCGCTCAACTGATCAAACAGATCATTAATCCGCGGCAACGGGTATATGTTCTTGATAGTAAGGTTGTTGAGAGCCTTATAGTCGATACACATACGTACCGATCCATCCTTCTTTGGTACAAACAATAAGGGAGCACCCTACGGTGATGAACTGGATCTGATGAAGCCTTTTTCCTGCAACTCATCCAACTGCTTCTTCAACTCATCCAGTTCGCTGTTGTTAACCCTATAGATGTGCTGTAATATTGACTTTACGCTTGGAACCAAATCTATAGAGAACTCAATATCTCAGTCTGGCGACAAACCCAATAATTCCTCCGAAAAGACATCCATAAATTCTATAATCAATGGATGTGACAGCTCATGCTCTTCCATCGAAGCTCCATAGAAGACTCCCTCGCTCTGCCCTACTGCTCCTCTGGCAAACTCAAACTCTGGCTCTCCTAGGGTCTGAAACAAAACTCTGCCTCCACAAAAATTGAAACTAGCATGGTGCCTACTCAGCCAATCCATCTCGAGTACTAGGTTGTAACTCGGAAGTGGCATTACGAGTAGACACGCACTCAACTCTCGGCTTCCCAGATAAACTCTCCGATCCTTATAAATATTACTAACCTGGATAATGCCACCCCAGTCATTATCTTGCAAGTCCTCACCAACGGTTCAGCCTCAATATGATGCTTTAAAGCAAAAGATACAGATATAAAGCTATGTGAAGCACCAAAATCAAATAAAGCATAAGCTGGAAAAGAATCAAGTAAGACAGAACCTGAGATAATATCTCCGACTGGCACCTCCTCATCGACCGTCATAGCAAAAGCTCACCCCTGGCGCTGAGCACCTCACTTCTGCTGCTGGTGCTGAGGGAACCGCTGCTGCTATGGCGGTAATGAGGTCCCCTCTGCTATACCGCTGGTGGTCTCGCTGGTGCTCTCTGTGCTTGGCCTCTGCCCTGACCTGTTCGAACGGGAGCTAGAACGCAATCTCGCAACTGGCAGCCTGCCTTCCCATAATAGAGACACACCCCAAGCCTCTATCTACAGACCTGTGTATGTCCCATCTTCCCAGAGTGAGTGCACTGTGGGGCATACTGTGGTGGTCTCGTGGCCTGATCTACCTGTTGTACCAGTGCCCAGAATGGTGCCTAAAACTGCTATCTCGGTTGCTACTGAAAGTGCGTATATTTTTACTGATGAAAGTGAGGCCACTTTGCTGGGCCTGTACTACTACTATCCCTTGAATGATCTCTCATACTCTTGGAGCTAAGCTCCAAATCATTCTCTGCCTGTTGTGCCTCCGCTAGAATCTCCTTAAATGTAGCGGTATGGTGTCCATTAGTAGGAGATTTAATCTCCCTACTCAGACCTTTTCTGAACTTTCGGGCCTTCTCCCGGGGATTCTGCCCCTACACGAAATGACCCAATATGCAGTACTCCGCTGCATACTCATCCACTGTCATACCTCCCTAGATGAGGTACTGAAACTGCCTCTTTAATAATGTCAGAGCTACATCTAGGAAGAACTTTTCCTTGAAGAGCTCCTTAAATGCTTCCTAAGAAAGTCTCAGTGCTGAGATCATAGAGTCCATCCTAAACCAAGTCAATGCGATGTCAAACATCATGATTCTTGCGGCCTCTACCTGCAACCTCTCTGGAATCTGTGCCAGCCGCAGGTTTCTCTCAATATCTTCTATCCAATCATCAGCATAAATAATCCCCTCGGTGCCTTTAAAGTTCTTCGGCCCCATCCTCTTGAAGTCTATGATAGTCTCCGGCCTCGACTGCTGTGGGGTGAACTGAGGTGGAGCTACCTATGGCTGGACCAAGATAACTCTCTCGACTTCGATGAATACTAGCTGGTGGGCATTCTCAATGCCCTATCACATAACCTCTAACTGGCGCTGTTGGACCTCTATTATTTGCTAAAAGGGCACAAACACCTGCGTCTGATCAACTGCGGGTGGTAGAGGTGGAAGCTCCTTTGAGACTGTCAGCAGTGTCCTCTGTACTAGAGGTGGAGCACTCTCGAAAGCTGCTACAGAAAAGCCCACCTGGATCGGTAAAGCGTACCTCTGAACTGAAGCTAATGGAATAGTGTCTGCTGGTGTTGCCCTCAGAGACAACGAAGTAACCGACCTTACTGACACTGTGCCTGAGCGCTGGGAACGCGTCTTCGGCGGCATCCTGAAGATAGATTGTAACAAATGAATCAATATTGAGTACGATACGGTATCATCAAGGAAGGACAAAATTATGCGAAGTAAAGCAAGTATTCAGATAGATAATGATAGTAAAGAAATAATTGGAAGTGTTTCCTAGTTGTGATTGAGTATAATCTTAGTCTATATCCTATATACTAAAATAGGCTCGTAGCAGTATCTCAGACTTAGAGTACTACTATGTTATCCCACTTGTAACGACTCTGGACCTACATGGGCCACCACTAAAAATATGTCATGACCCGTACCCAGAATAAGGGCACAAGTGGTGAACAACACTCAGCCAAAGCCGCATGTCATGACCCACACCCAGTGTAGGGATGCAAGTCGGGAACAACGCCCAGCCTACGCCGCACCATCGATGGTAGAACATTGTTTGGGTAATCTATCTAATCAATATAATATGCCACCAACAATATAAATATACTCAATCACAGATCTAAGATAGAAAATATTATGAATATGATAAAAGAATAGAATAGTCACAATACAACTCATAAGTCAAAATAATAACAAATGAGTCAAAGATACTAATAAAAGTAAGCTAGAGACAAATTCAGTATAAATAGAATAACTAAGGTGCTACAACTCCCGGGTCATCTGTCTCAGTCGGGATGAGACCCTCCTGAGCCAAGGTCTCTGGCTCTAAGCCCACAATATCCTGAGGCCCGTAATGAGTGGGGTACCACTCCTCAGTATCATCTGAAAAAAAATTCAGTCAGAAAAGGAGCAGAGTACATCTCTAACAGCAGTTCTAATCAATGATATAAACTATGTAACAGTAAATAAATATGAATATACATGATGCAACAATAGATACAAGAGATATAAAATAAGAAAATAATAGAAATAAATACAAGAATGAACAATATGGCAATGAACAAGAATATTAATGACTAAGTGAGTGAGTACTAGGTTTAACATATGATCGGCTCAGAAACTTGCACAAGGAACTTGCACAAGAATAAGGGCCTGGTTAGTCATACGTGCAGTGTATGTCCAACACTCACAAGGAACAAAACATGCACAAGGAGGGTATGATCACATATCTACACTAAAATACTTTCCACCCCTGACTGGTATAGTGGATCCAACCATGGTACATCATGACACGAGAATCACTGGATAGGTAGCTAATCTCCCCAAGAATCAATATCTATACATGTACAAGAAGAACAAGGAAACAATGCTTGCACAAGATACACCATAAATACCAAGGAATAACATCTCATGACGAGATCCAGATATACCAATCTGTGTAACCATCGTGTCAAGAAATCAAGGATATCTACACTAGATACAATAAATATAGAGGATATCATAAATAAAAAATATCAGAGAATGTACTCGCCTGAAGTCCGATGAACAATATCACAGATGTCCGGTACGGTGCCTCGAAGACCTAGATATGGAATATAACATTAATACAAGATTTTATAATGAGAAATAAGTTAAACTAGTCAACTTCTAGGTCAAAGAGCCATTTCTAAGTCAAAACAGTCAAACTAGGCCAACCCTAAGTCAAACTGGTCAAACTACTATTTCTAGGTTATATGAGTCTATCTCTAGGATTCTAGGTCCACACACTATAAAACTAAGCCACACTAGCTACGCTAAGATACTAGGATATAACCAAAAATATCGTATCATAGGATACGCCAGTTTTTGATATGAAAAATAGTAATTTATATACATATACAAGGTAATACGTATAATATTTTAGGTAACAAGTGCAACTTGGATACCTTGGCTTTGAACCAAAGCGTATCTCACAACCTACACACCCATCTCAATACTCAAACACAAAACCTTGAGTATCGACCAATACCTTGACATTACCTTGGTATCCCAAGGTAATCCAAATCCTAATATATAGCTATCACCAAATACTGAACTATATGCTAAATTGCAATACTATTAAAACTATTAACTATCTAACATATAATACAATACTAACTTATTATATAATACATATCCATACATACTTATATATAATACTACATATCTAACAAGTATTTATATATCTATCAACTAAGACTAACAAGTATATCTAACTAACTATCTAGCTAAGCTAACTACACTAATAATAAACTACTAACCATCTTAACTACCTCACTAAACCATTACCTGCTGCCTTGAACTTGTTGTTGCTGCTACTGAACTGTTGAATGCTGGATTTCTGCTGCACCTTAAGACTTGTTGTTGTTATTGATCTTTAGACTGCTATTGTACTAGCTCATGCTTAATGCTCTACAATATGCTGCATGATGCTGCTAAACTGTGCAAGCTGAATTCTAAGCTTGCAGGCTGCAGTGCTCCCCCTGGTTTTGATGCAACTGCACTCTACTAACTACCTGGCTTTTTGTGGCTACTGATAAAACTGAATGCTCCCTGCCTTACCTCTTACTGCTCTCTGATGTAGACACCCGAGCATTGCTGTTGGAGCATTGGCTGCACTGAATCCTGCCTTTGACTGTAGCTAGCTGCTGCAGTCTTCCTCTGCCTTGATGCAACTGCAAACTGTACTGTGCATTACTGCCAATGCTGAAGCTTCCTACAGTGGTTGCTTTTGCATGCACTGCTCTCCTTGTGAGCAGTTCTACTGCACAGTTGATGCAACTGATACTCAATTAGATGCACACCCTGCCGCTGACCCGAGCTCCCCACACAAAACTGCCACACACTCACACACAACAACACAACTAGCACACCCTCACTAGTAGCTATATATATATATATATATATATATATATATATATATATATATATATATATATAACTATATACATCTCGATATATCTTGATACATAAACATATCGATGTACATATATGTACACACTCATTCTCACACATAACATATACATATAGATATACATAGATATCAATATATATATATATATATAAACACAATCACATATACATAACTATATAATATAATATAAATACATATACTTATATGTATACATATCATATCTAATATATCATATTAATAGTTATACATAAGTCAATTGAATTAAAGACCAATGAACACAAACGCGTGGAGTGCACCGCACCCGTATCACACTAGATCTATGATACACTTACGATACGAGTCAACCACACAACTAAATGCATCTCAAAGATATGAGCAAGTCTAAAATAGTATATATGAATATTACGAAGAGTCAAACACACATCTACGTATCTGTGTCAAAATGTGACATGCACAAGCCCCATGTCGGAGGAAAAACCCCCAAAATAATACGTATCACCAAATTATTAGGATACGGCCTACACGTATCCAATTGTGGACACAACACTAACCAAAAATAATCAACTCATGTCAGTTTGGTCTAATTAACCAATTGACAAACACAATATATGTCAATCTCGGAATTCTCCCAAAATTGACACAAAATATACCATAACTTTCTCCATAGACCTCCTATGAACCTAATTCAAATTTCTATGGGTAGCCTTATCATATGGTATAGTTCCTAATAATTAAAACACATATTTAGAACCTAAATAAAGAGAGAAAACTAAATTGTATCTATTGGGAGATGGATTCACAATGAATTCTCCAAAATTGATAAAATTAGCCTTCAACTTGTAGATCATTGCTCCTCCTTGTAGATCATTGCTTCCTCCTTGTAGATCCTTGCTCTACTAGCCTCCAATAGTGATTTGAAAAGGAATTAGAAAGAAATTTGGTAGGGATTTGATATGAGAATAAAGAAATTTGGTTGAGGAAAATTCTAGATCTAGATTTGAAATAAAAAGAGGGGAGAGAAAATTTCCCCCTCTCTTTATATGCCGCCCCACTTAGCCCCTCCCTTAAGCTCATATGCAATAACCAATATACCCCTTAGGGCCTCCCATGAAGAAACAATTAAGGGGGGAAGGTTCTAGTCCAATAGGTTTCATTAAATTAATCATCCTCCTAATAAATGGGCTTCTAATTGGGCTCAATTCTAACTAATTATAAATATTAGTCTATGGATCTAATCTAAACTAGTTAGGCCTAATAACTCAAGTCCAAAATAATAAACTAACATCTAACAATAATTAAATAATATAATAAATAATTATTCAATATGCATAATATTTAATTAATTATGAAATGACCAAAATATTATTTTCTAGAAAAAGTGGTAGTGACAAGTATACCCCCTTTAAAATAATTTTGTCCTCAAAATTCAAAGACAAAAACTATCCCCAAAAAATAAACAGAAAAGAATAAAAAAAAGAACATAATATAACTAGGAAAGAACATACCTCAAGACACAAACAAATATGGGTAATGCTCTCGCATTTCATCCTCTCTCTCCCAGGTAGACTCCCCCGGAGAGTGATGCCTCCTTGCGACGAGTAGCAAGGGAATAGTCTGGTTACTCATCAACTTCTCTCTCCGATCCAGAATCTCAACTGGCTGCTCTAGATAGCTAAGAGTAGGGCCCACCTTTATCTCTGAGTGATCCAACACATGACTAGGATCCGCCATGTACCATCTTAACTGCGATACATGAAACATGTTGTGCACTCCCTCTAATACAAGTAGCAAGTCTAGTCTATAAGCAACTGCACCGACCCTCTCGAGAATAGTGAAAGGTCCGATGAATCGCGGACTAAGCTTTCCGCCTCCATCGAAGCGAATCGTGCCTCGTGTCAAAAAAATCCTCAAAAACACCAAACTACCAACCTAGAACAAAGCACAACCTTAAGAACACAATCTATAACAAATAACCAATATCAAGCACACAAAAAATCTTAAACTATACCTCAAACTCCAAAGGTCTCCGGTGGCTATCGGTCCAATGCCGATGTCTCTCCTGCGCCACTAGAAGTCTGTCTCTGATCAGCTTAACCTTCTCTGCTGCATCCACCATCATCTCTGGACCTAGCAAAGCTCTCTCTCCAATATCGTCCCATGACAAGGGGGTACGACATCTCCGACCGTACAGAGCCTCAAATGGTGATATCTCTATAATAGCCTGGTAGCGGTTTTTGTAAGCAAACTCTACCAAATAGAGATGGTCCTCCTAAGATCTCCCAAAATCTAGTACACAAGTGCGCAGTATATCCTCCAGAGTCTTAATAGTCCTCTATAACTTCCCATTTGTCTGGGGATGATTTGTAGTACTGAACTTGAGCTGGGTGCCCAAACTCGCCTACAAAGTCCTACAAAAATGAGAAGTAAAATGACTATCCCGATCCGAGACTATGCTGATGGGAACTTCATGTATCCTGACGATCTACCTCACATACATCTATGTCAGATTCTCCATAGACCAACCCACTTTGAAAGGCAAAAAGTGGGCCAACTTGGTCAACCTATCAACGATAACCCAAATCGCATCTTTTCCTCCTGGAGATCGTAGAAGTCCAGACAAAAAATCTATAGTAATGTGCTCCTACTTCTACTCTGGAATGGGTAATGGCTGCAGTAAACCGCATTGTCTCTGCCTTTTGGCTTTTACCTGCTGGCACACTAAGCATCTAGATACAAACTGTGCCACTTCCCACTTTATGCCATACCACCACATATTCTTTCGCATATCTCGATACATTTTGTTGGCACCTGGATGCATAGAATACTGAGAACGATGCACTTTCTGCAACACCTCCTCACGTAGCTCTATACTAGGCACACACAATCTAATACCATACCACAAAGAACCATCCTCAACAATGGTGAAATCATCCTCCAATCATGCTCTCACCTGAGCTCTGATGCTCCTTAGAGATACATCCTAATACTAGGCTTCCTTGATCCTGTCCATCAACTCTGAGTGTATCTGTAACCCCCACATCTGTATAGCAAAACCATAAACTATTACCTCAATGCCCAAGCTCTCCAAGTTCTCTAACAAATATCGATCCTGAGTCAACAACATAGCTACTGGATACCTGCTCAAGGCATCAGCAACTACATTAGCTTTCCTAAGATGATACTGCAAAAAGATATCAAAATCTTTCATCAGTTTCAACCACCAATGCTGCCTCATGTTCAATTCATTTTACGTAAAAACGTACTTTAAACTCTTATGGTCTGTGAAAATCTCCATACGCTCTATGTATAAATAGTATTTCTATAACTTTAGGGCAAAGATGACTGCTGCCAACTCCAAATCGTGGGTAGGATAGTTCTTCTCATGAGGACGCAATTGCCTGGATGCATAGGCAATCACTTTCCTATTCTGCTGAAGAACACAACCCCGACCTTTCCCCAGTTAAACCTCCAGACCCTGATGGCAATGTCAAAATAGGAGCAGACGTCAACCTCTTCTTCAATTCCTCAAAAGCAACCTGGCACTCCTCTGTCCAAACAAACTCTACATCCTTCCTGGTGAGTCTGATCATCGGTTCGACAATCCTCGAAAAATCTTGTATAAACTTTCTGTAGTAGTCTGCCAAACCCAAAAAACTTCGGATCTCTACTACTGAACTCGGGATCTTCCAAGACTCCATTGTTGCAATATTCTTTGGATCCACTAAAATTCTATCACCAGTCATAACATGTCCCAAGAACTCCACCTTGTCCAGAAAGAACTCACACTTGGACAGGTTCCCAAACAGCTTCTCCTTCCTCAGTATATCCAGCACAATCCGTAAATGCTCCTCATGCTCATCTGGTGTCTTCGAGTATATGAGTATGTCATCGATGAACAGCACCACAAACTTGTCAAGGTACTGATGGAATACTTTGTTCATCAAATTCATAAAGATCGACGGGGCATTAGTCAATCCAAACAGCATCACCATGAACTCATACTGTCCTCAAAGCAGTCTTCAGTATGTCCTCCGGCTTCACTTTTATCTGGTGGTAGCCTGATCTCAAATCTATCTTAGAAAATACCTTGGCACCACTCAACTGATCGAATAAGTCATCAATCCATGGCAAAGGATATTTATTCTTGATAGTGAGATTATTCAATGTCCTATAATCAATGCACATGCGCACCGATCCATCCTTCTTCGGTACAAATAATATTGGGCTTCCCACGGTGAAGAACTCGATATGATAAATCCCTTATCCTGTAATTCATCCACCTGCTTCTTCAGCTCAACCAGCTCGCTGTTGTTTACTCTATAGACATACTATAAAATTGGTTCTGCACCTAGCACCAAGTCTATAGAGAATTCAACGTCTCAATCTGGCAGAAATCCTGGCAATTCCTCAAAAAATACATCAAAGAACTCTGCTATCAACGAATGCGGCAACTCCTTGTCTTCCACCATAGCTCCAGAGATAATGCCTTCTCCCTGCTTTATAGCTCCTCTAGCAAACTCAAACTTTGGCTCTCCTAGTAGACCAAATAAAACTCTACCTCCTCTATAATCTATACTAGCATGGTGCCTACTCAACCAATCTATCATGAGTACAATGTCGTAGATCGAAAGTGGCATTACAAGTAGACACACACTCAACTCCCGGCCTCCCAGAGTAACTCTTCAATCCTTGCAAATATTATTAACCAGGATAATGCCTCCCCCAGTCATGATCTTACAAGTCCTAAGCAAAGGCTCAGCTACCAAACCATGCTTCAGAGCAAAAGAAACAGATACAAAACTATGGGAAGCACCACTATCAAACAAAGCTAAAGCTAGAATAGAATCAAGAATAACAGAACCTATGATGACATCTCCGATGGGCTTAACCTCCTCGACTGTCATAGCAAATGCTCATCCCTGACGTTTACCTCCCTGATGTTAGGGCTGGGCATAATGCTGCTGCTGGATCGGAAGCGGCGGTCCCCTCGACTGTACTGCAGGTGGCCTCGAATGTTTTATCGGAGCTGGACCTACTCCCTGAACTACACAACGAGGGTTGGAAGGACACTCTCTCAGTTGATGCCCTTCGGTACCATAATATAAATAAACTCTAACCTCTTCCTGCAAACTTTTCAGATATGGTCGAGCTTTTTGTAGAAATGGCAGGACGCTTGCTATAACTGTCTCTGCTACTACAGTGCCTGGTGAAATGGTGTCCTAGCTGGAGTCTAGTGCTGCTACGACTGCTGAAAAGGCATGGACTGGAAATAAGGATGCTAGGAAGTCACTGTGCTGCTGTTTGCCCCCAAAAAAGAATTACGATCTCTCTTGGGCTTTAAACCCAACTCACACTCAACCTTGCGTGCCTCCGCAAGTATCTTCGAGTATGTCTCATAAAAAAAGGAATGAGGATCTTCACTTCCCAGTTTAGACCCTCGTGAAAATGAATAGCTCGAACCTCCGGCTCTCTCACCAAATACTCTGTAAATTAGCTTAGCCTGCCGAACCCTGCGACGTATTCCTCCACAGACATGCTCCCCTGAATGAAGTTCTCAAACTGTCTCCCCAAGTCTAACATATTTGTCCGAGCAAAGAACTTTTTCTTGAAGAGATCCTTGAACACCTCCCAAGACTATCTTGCGTCAGTAAGAATTGGCTCATTCCTGAACCAAGTACGGGTAACGTTGAATAGCTGAAGTCCTACTGCCTTAACTTTCAGATCCTCATAAAGACGGGATACCCTCATGAGATGCTCAATATCCTCGAGATAATCATCAGCGTAGACGATGCCCTCCGTCCCCTTGAAGACCCTAGGCTCCAGCTTCTTGAAGTCCTGAATATTGCCTGGCCGAAGCTGAGCAACCTGAGGAGCAACCAACTGCTGGACCGAAACTCCTCTCTCTACTATGACACGATCAAGCTGATGAGCACTCTCAATGCCCTGTCACAAGACATCAGTCTATCTCTGGTGTGCCTCAGACTGAGCCCTCTGTGCCTCTAATATCTTACAAAATAGTATAAACATCTGTGTCGCATCTGTCGGCACATAATGTGGAGGTGGAAGTCCCTCAGATATAGACGGAACAGTCCTCTGAGTAGGAGGTGGACCCCCGAATGCAGCTGACATGCCAATCACCAGAGAAGTGACTGGTACAGGCCCTCAAAAAGTCGCAGACCTCTCAGAAGCTGATACCCTCTACTGTGATCTAGTCTTAGGCAGCATCCTGAGGCAAAAAGAAAGAAAAGAATCAATTTTGTACATGATATAAGACACTCAAGGAAAGGACAATTAAAGATCAAATATCAATATCAAGGAAGAATAGTCAAATTAAATCAATAGAGTTTTTCCTAGATGTGATTGAGTATTCTCATCCTATATCCTATATCCTGAAACAGGCTCGTAATAGCACTCAATTCAGAGCACCACTACGAATCGCACTAATTGCGACCTCGAAGACCTGCATGGGCCACCACTAAAAATGTGTCATGACTCGCACCTGGTCTAGGGATACAAGTCAAAAACAACGGCCAGCCTACGCCGCAGCATCGATGGTAGAACGATGTTTGGATAATCTATCTAATCAATATAATATGCTACCAACAATATAAATATACTCAATCAAAGATCTAAGATAGAAAATAGCACGAATATGATAAAAGAATATAATAGTCACAATATAACTCATAAGTCAAAATAATAACAAATGAGTCAGAGATACTAATAAAAGTAAGCTGGAGACAAATCCAGTACAAATAGAATAACTAAGGTGCTATAAGTCCCGGGTCGTCTGTCTCAGTCAGGATGAGACCCTCCTGAGCCAAGGTCTCTGGCTCTAAGCCCACAACATCCTGAGGCCCGTAATGAGTGGGGTACCACTCCTCAGTGTCATCTGAAAAAATATATCCAGTTAGAAAAGGAGCAGAGTACATCTCTAACAACAGTTCTAATCAATAATATAAACTATGTAACAGTAAATAGATGTGAATATACAAGATACAACAATAGATACAAGAGATATACAATAAGAAAATTCTAAAAATAAATATAAGAATGAACAATATGACAATAAACTAGAATATTAATGACTAAGTGAGTGAGTACTAGCTTTAACATATGATCGGCTTGGAAACTTGTACAAGGAACTTCCACAAGGATAAGGGCCTGGTTAGTCATACGTGTGGTGTATGACCAACACTCACAAAAAATAAGACATGCACAAGGAGGGTATGATCGCATATCTACACTAAAATACTCCTCACCCCTGACCGGTATAATAGATCCAACCATGGTAACTTTCTCCATAGGTCTCCTATGAACATAATTCCAATTCCTATGGGTAGCCTCATTATATAGGTTGGTTCCTAATAATTAAAACACAGATTTAGAACCTAAATAAAGAGAAAAAACTAAATTGTACCTGTTAGGAGATGGATTCTCAATAAATTCTCCAAAATTGATAAAATTAGCCCCAACTTGTAGATCCTTGTTCCCCTTGTAGATCATTCCTTCCTCCTTGTAGATCCTTGCTCTACTAGCCTCCAATGGTGATTTGGGAAAGAATTGGGAAGAAATTTGGTGGGGATTTGATATGGGAATAAAAGAATTTGGTTGAGGAAAATTTTAGATCTAGATTTAAAATAAAAAGAGCAGAGAGAAATTCTTCCCCCTCTCATATGACTGCCCCTCTCAAGCTACTATGCAATGACCAATATACCCCTTGGGGCCTCTCATGAAGAAATAATTAAGGAGGAAAGGTTCTAGTCTAATGGGTTTCATTAAATTAATCCTTCTCCTAATGAATGGGCTTCTAATTGGGCTCAATTCTAACTAATTATAAATGTTGGTCCATGTATCTAATCTAAACTAGTTAGGTCCACTAACTCAAGTCCAAAATAATAAACTAACATCTAACAATAATTAAATAATATAATAAATAATTATTCAACATGCATAATATTTAATTAATTATGAAATAACCAAAATATTCTTTTCTAAAAAATATGGTAGTGACACCGCAGCATCGGCAGTAGAACGCCATCTGAAATAACATAACTATCTACACATCTGTCATAATATATATATATATATATATATATATATATATATATATATATATATATATATATATATATATATATATATTACCTGTCATACTATCTCAATTCCAAATATAGGATAATATGATAATATGGTAAACAATACTCAATCACAATAAACAAACTAGAAGAAGAATGGCATGATATGGATTAGAAGTAAAAGAAATACAAGAGTCTCAATACAAGTCCAATCTCAAATAAAACCCAAAAGAATAATACATGCCATAAAGTCTACTAAAATCAAATACAACTCATAATAAAAAGTCTAAGTCTCTCCAGCTGGTGGTACTATATCAAGAGACTCTATGGGTACTGGCTCAACTGCCTTACTATCCTACGGCCCATAATATGTAGGACACCAGCCATCTAATAAATTATCTGAAAAATATATCCATTTAGGATTGGAGCGAAGTACAACCCAATAATAGTTCCAATAATTGACAAAATTATGAAACAACAATAGTAATAAAAATACATGATGGAAGTAACTGGACTAACATATATCACGAGAAAGAGTATCATAGTAAATAATGGCAAGAACTGAGAACAATATGGTGATGAACAGTAAAGTAATTTACTGGAATAAAGAAAACAATAATAATGAATGTGCCTTAAAATATTAGTAAGATAATGTGATCAGCTTGGGCCTAACATGGGCTATATATAAGAGGTGAGCTAGCGATATCACACGTGAGTTGCATGATCTGCTAACTATCACGCGCTACACTAAATCACGGGCTATAAGGTATGATCATATATCCACTAATATTTCTCCATCCCCCGAATAGTACACGAATCTAAATTATGATACGTTATAACATGCATATCACAATGCACGGTCTATAATATTATGCACTATGATCACGGTCTATATAATCACGAAGATATCACGGTAATCACTGAGTAATCACGACACATAACACGGTGATCACTGAGTTATCACAACAATAATATCTCATGACAAGGATCCACGTATACCAATCCGTGTGACCATCGTGTCAGGAATCAAATATCTCAATACTAAATACATGAAACATAGAGGCTGTCAAATAAGAAAACTATCAGAGAATGTACTCGTCTTTGTCCGGAGCAAATGATGTCACTCAGTGTCCGAGCTGGTGCCACACATACCTAGACATGAATGGTATGTCAAAATGGTATAAAATGATAATGAGCTAAATGCAACAAGGATGCTCTACTAGGCCAATACTAGGTAAAATACCAATTTCTAGGTCTATACTAAGGTTACAAGTCAAAATTGGTCACTAATTAACTAAAACTAGCTAAACTAGATAATTAATTAGCTAAACTTGCTAACTAGAGTATACTAATATCTTAATTATTACCAACTAGTACTAATAGTTAACAATCTAGTATATACTATTTACTAACAACTAACTGATATATACTTTACTAGTTGACCTCTCATTCTAATAACTACTAACTGGTACTCTATGAACGAACCTACTTATACTACCATATCTTAATTTATATTTACTACTAACTAGTATATACGCACGTGCGTTGCACGTATTTCATATTACTTGAAAAAAAATAGTTTATTAAAAGAGCAACTGACAATTTCTTAATTTTATTATAGGTGAAAATATAATAGGCAGGAGCATGAAAGTTGGAAGAAATTAAATGGCGGGAATATAAAAGATTTTATTTATCTCTTGGGTTCATGTGCCTACTTTGCATGCATGCTTTATTAACTTTTGTTTTATTCTCCAAACTACCTACTTTACATGCATGCATATCTTTGTTTTATTAACTATCATTTTCCAAGTTGCCTCATGCATGCATACATTTAATACGTATTTAATTACTGTTTTTAATTACTTAGATATCCTTATCAATGTTAATACATATTAAAATGTAACGAAGGGTATTTTTGGAACGAAAAACTTTCACGGTGAAGCCTAGTTTTGACATTATATAGTAGAATAGATTGTTCTTTAGAGACCTGTTAACTAATTACTAACACTAACAGTTACTAGCTAATATATACTAGTATTTACTACTAATCATTCACTAATCATAACACTAACTAGTATTTTCTGTGACTAATACAGATACTGACCTCTAGCATTGTAACACTAACTAACTGCTTACCTAAATAGACTAACATTGAGTAATACTTAACTGATACACTAACATTACTGCTACTTGCAATCTACTAATACCAACTGCTACTATTATAATTGATATAAATAACTAAACTAATAACTAAATAATAACCAACTTCAACCTATCATCACTGACTCATACACCATGATACCTATGTGAAACCTCACCATTCCAGCAGATAACATTCTGACACTCAAACTAGATACCAGGTCTGTCCATCACTCGAGCTACCCCCTTACCCTTAATCTTAACACCAACTTACCTTCAAATTTATCTCACCATCTGATCTTAGTTGAGAACAATATTTATCAGCATCACCACATATATACCTTAAATACTTATCTGCACACTGATGCAATCATTTCTTAATACAAGTTCCAGGTACTGCTGTAATTTCTTATACTTCACTTCCCCCTGCACTCCCAGGTAACTACTTCTACTATTATTGCAAATAGCAGCACCTAGCGGCTGTAGCTGACACTGTTATCTACTGCACACTGGTGATACTGCTTTGCTTCTTGTTGCAGCATCTAGCTGCTACTGCTGATGCTTCCTGCTGCTGCTGCTGCTATATCTCTATTTCTATAATACAGTCCCCCTTGCTCTCCTCACTCCTTATCAAGAATCCCTTACATTCTTACACATTAGTGCATTGCCCGACTGATAACTATACCCACACAGACACATCTGTACACTCACCACTGCCCTCTCTAAACCTATGTTAAACCTATCACACACACACTCTCATATATATATATATATATATATATATATATATATATATATATATATATATATATATATATATATGTAAGACAATAAATAATGAATGAATAATTATATATAGACATATATAATCCTATACAATTTTTATATGATACATGAGAAGCATTTAAGCAAATACCTAAGGTGCACAAATAGAGTATTCATGATTCTCATCCGATTGAAATATCAAAACCCTAATTACTCCATGGATACCATTCCCACATGACCAATACATAATACTAATACTAATGCCACTAATTATAATTAGAAATGAAGAGTAATTGCATAAATACACAAAATAGAGCCCCGTATCACACTGTATCACAAGATATTATGATACGCTCTACTCGCATCCAATTGTAGACACGTATCTTATATCATAATTCCGATCTAAGTTTAATATAACTAAATTAGCCTCATGACACACACTTGATATGTCAATCTCGTAATTCTCCCAAAATATATATAAAAACCTATGTAGAGCTCTCTATACACAACCAATTGGCCTAAAACTTGTTCTTATTGGTAGCCATATGCCATGGCGTCGTTCCTAATGGTCAAATGCATGATTTGGGAGCTAGAATAAAGAAAAATTCAGAATTTAATAATTAGGAGATGGATTCCCAATAAAAAGCTCAATGGACATGGTCTGGACATAATCTCTCCACCAATGCTCCTCCTAATCGTGCTCCTTGCTTCTCCAAGCACCAAGGCTCCTTGAGGAATGAAAATGAGAGGAAAAGTGAAGGAATTGAGAAAAAAATTTGATGGAGGGAATGTGAGAAATTGGGGATCTAGAATTTGATATCTAAAAAGAATACAAATAAAAATGAGAGAGAGAGGAGACCCCCTTATGTGTGGCTGGAGCCTTCCCCCTTCCTCAAGTCACATGCTAAAATCCCATTTGGCCCTACATGATGGATTATGAAAAAAAATTAAGGATGTATATTTTAGAAAGTTTCTACACTAATGCAAATTAAGCTAATCCTCCTAATTAATTAGTGCGAATGGGTTTATTGGGCTTGGTCCATGTTGGGCTCACTATTTGTCATGGAAAGTCTAATTGGGTTCACAAGTGTCAAGTCTAACTAACAGGCTGGTCCACTAATGTATAAATAAATAGCACAACCACCAATATTAATTATTAGCACTATATAAATAAATATTAATCTCTAAAAATAAATATATGCAAATTGACTAAAATATCCTCATTTAAAAAGTGATGGTGACATACGCGCATCTTTTCCTTATCTTATTCTATCATGAAAGCTCTTTCTTCTTTTTTTGGTAGGAACCGTACTCCATGAATGTGGTTTATACACGAAAGCTGGCACTTGGATTTTGACATGATAAGCGAACATTCTCATCTTTTGTTCTAAGTTCTTCTATTGCAGTAATTATTATATTAGATCTTCCTTCTCAGAAGTGCCAATTCTATGAGAGGACTTCAGCGAGAGGTTATAGACTATGACGCAGTGTCGTATTATGACTTGCAGCAGAGGTTTAACAACCTCAACCAGATGAGTAGGACTGTCGACGGCTATACGATGGATTTCTGTAGGCTTAGTCGGTTTGCTCCTACCTTGGTAGCAACTGAGTTGGACCGAGCTAGGAGGTTCCATCAAGGACTTCATCTGGAGATCATCTTTGTGGTCGAGCAGTACGAGTTTCATAATATTGACGCTGTGATGAGAGCACCGAGAAGGCATGAGTACACCTCCGAGAGGATAGTCGATAGAGTTGGGAGCCAGAAGAGGTCTCATATTCAGCGGGGATCTTCTACCCAGTCTTCAGTACCAGCTTCAACAGTTTGAGCTTTATCGATCGGGTCTCCGAGGAGGGCAACGTCGGTTCAGTAGTCTTCTCAGACACGTCCTTAGAATTAGAGACAGTCATCTTCCATCAGGTGTTCCCACTGTGGAAAGCCAAGACACATCTTCGTAGAGTATCGTAGGGCACAGGGTTTGTGTCTAGCATATGGTGGAGTAGGACACATGGTTATTACTTGTCCCCGAAGGACTTTAGTTGGATCTTCATCATTCTAATCGGCTGCTCCACAGTTCAGGGCACTAGCATCGGTATAGCAGCAGCATGCCCCGAGGCCTTTACCGACATAGTCCTAGACGTTCCAGCAACAGAGGCCACAGCAGTATGCTCAAGCACATGCTCAGGGTAGGCAGAGAGGCCAACAGCAGAGGGGACCAGCGTCCAGAGGGCAAGAAGAGGGTTTCAGGATGTCCTACGAGGAATCTCTAGCAGCTAGAGAGGTAGTTACAAGTACCATACTCTTATATTCGTATTCAACTTTAGTTTAATTTGATTCTGGCGCATTGTACTCTTTTATATATGCATGATTTGCGATACGAGTTGGCTTGGAGTCTGAGTCCTTACTTGTAAGGTTTAATATACTTACTGGTAATGGTCTTGTGGGAGTGGATATAGTTTATGCCTCGTGTCGAGTCGTAGAGTTTATGCCTCCACAGTTTAGGCTGATAGATTTTCCTATGGACTATTATGATTTAGTCCTAGGAATGGTTTGGTTAAGTGCTCGACACCCGATGATAGATTGCCATGCTGAAAATATTGTCTTTTGTGTTCTTGGTGAGGAGGAATTCTCATTCTAGAGAGGCGAGGTGGAGTCTCCGTCAGTTATCATAAGGATGGCAGTAGACGATGAGGTAAAGTTTCCTAGAGTTGTTTGCGAGTTCCCGGACGTATTTCCCAACAAGCTTCTAGGCATGCCGCCAGTTCGAAATATGGAGTTATACATCGATCTGATTTCAGGGGCGAAGCTAGTTTTGAAGAGAGTCTACAGGATATCACCATCAGAATTAGAGATTATGTACCAGATGATAGAGGAGTTGAGGACCAAAGGATTCAT
This sequence comes from Iris macrosiphon, assembly GCA_036927795.1. NCBI lineage: Eukaryota > Viridiplantae > Streptophyta > Magnoliopsida > Asparagales > Iridaceae > Iris > Iris macrosiphon. The sequence continues at coordinate 47,306,583 of JAYESA010000012.1, forward strand.
TCATGCTAGTGAATCACCTTGGGGAGCCACATTACTTCTTGTTAAAAAGAAGGATAGTTTATCATGTTTGTGTGTTGATTATCGTACTTTAAATATGGTAACAATTAAGAACAAGTATTATTTGTCCATAATAGATTACTTGTTTGATCAGCTCAACGGGACATCTATATTTTTTAAGATCGATTTACGGTCTGGGTATCATCAGATCAGAGTTAGAAAGCAGGATATACCCAAGATGGCATTAAGATCTAAATTTGGCCATTGGGAGTTTCTTGTTATGCCATATGGAGCGACCAATGTGCCAGCGGTATTCATGGATCTCATGAATTACATTTTTATGCCTGTCATGTCCCAAAAACTAGAATACTGGAGAGCAAGACTAACAATGCCAGCTACGTATACTTAGACCACACCGATACTCCGCATATACGGTAAAGCTGTAATACATGAGGGGTCACTACTACAAAACAACAATCAATCCTAGGTCCAACAAACCCTAGTATCTCAATCACAAGAACAACAGGAATAATAACAAGATATAAGATCAGCTAAAATAAAATAGTAAAGCATCCCAAACAATAATATACAGATGATCATGAAGCTAACAAACACAAAATGAATAAACTAGCCAAAATCTAAGTTATACATGATCATACCTAGTATATGCCAATCATGTTATTACCCGTAGGCTAACTGGTCAAACCAAAATATCAGCTAAACACGTGCTTGGTGGATAAATGACAACAAAAGTAGAATATACATAAGAGTAAAAAAGTAAGAAAACTCACTCAAGTGGTTTGGTGCTCCTGGTGGTCACCATCCTCAGGAAGGTACGAAAGATCCTCCGGTGCTGCTACTGGATCTGGCCATGCAATATCAATGGGGTCAGACCCCAAATAGCAAGTACCACAAAGAAAACCAATCTAGGAACTTAAACCAACAACTCAAGCAATACAACTACTGAAAATAAAGACTGAATAAAATAATATCAGGATAATAAAAGAAATACTATAACCTGCAATAAAATATATCCTGAACTGATAAGCAAAGTAGAATAACAAGTGCAAAAAATAAAGATGTGGTATCATGTAAAGACTAGACTAACCATCATCAATTAATCATAGAAAATCATATAAGTACGGCTTGATACTTTAACTAACTAGGATTATCACAATCCTAATTACTAACAATTATAATGCAATGCGATACTTTGGTTCTTTCTGATCGCATGCTACTGCAAACCGTCTGGGATATCCATACGCACAAACCAGCCATGGATACTCCCAAAGATACTCCACAAGAAATGCCACTAGATACTCCATAAGATAACCATATGAATAATCGGGACAACATGCAATATAGGAAAATTTCTAGCCATGTACTAAGTGAATCTCTAGTTAATAATCCCTAGCTTTTTCTTGTATGAATCTGGGTATGGCATTCCACAGAATCCATCCTAGACATGATGCAACAAAACAAGTTCAAATATTAATATTAAAAAGTTTTAATATACATTGCACAAACGGACTCATGTAAGCCACACGACAACAACCAAGCCATGTAAAACCAAGTGAAGCCAGGTAATGCCATGTGAAGCCAGGTAAAGACATGTGAAGTCAGGTAAAGCCATGTACAACCATATGAAGCCAAATTCATTCAGGTGAATCCAAGTGAAACCAAGTCAAGCCATGTCCAATTAAGCAATGTAAAGTCATGCCAAGTCAAGTCCAGTCAATCATGTCATCACGTGTAGCCGGGCAAAGCTGGATAAAATCGAGTAAAGCCAAGTCAAGTCAAGTCATCTGAAGCCATGTAAGTTCATGTCTAGTCAGGTCAAGTCATCACGTGTAGAAGCAAAAGCCAGAAGAATCAAAATAAAATCACAAAAAACCAAGAATTCTTAAAGAAAGAGCACGATCGGTATACCGTCGGTACAGTCCAGTACACCATCGGTATACCGGTCCATGGATAGGAAAATATCTCAAAAAATGGGAAAGAGAAGAAAGAGAAATAGAAATGAGAAACAAAAAGAAAAGAAAAATTGAGGGCTTTTTATAGGGAAATTCTCGAAAATATCTCGAAAAATAAAACAAATAACTATTGGGCAGTATACCGTTGGTATACTTTAGTATACCGTCGATATACCGGTCAGGTAGTAAATTTTTAATTTTGAGAATTTTTGAGCTTCCTCGAGAACCAATATTATACAATAAATAGCGCAAAAATACGTATCCGCTTCAAAGCAGAATACTGTGAGACGAGTCTCACAATTGTCCCCTCCTTGAAAAAAAATTATGTCCTCAAAATTTTCTTAAGGATCCAAAATCAACTAACAAGAAAACCCAAGAAAGCAAGATCAAAACTAAAACAAGCAAGAAACACATATGAGCATAAAATTTCCTGGACAATAACAAAAAATTAGACAAAAACAATAATAGACATAACAGATAAGCTAACAATCAATCACATGCACAGGCTAAGATAGGACATAGCTATATGAATAAGTATTCCTCCCGAGTCGAAGAGAAATGGATAAAGAGTATGCATATCATCTTCGTGCTCCCACGTTGACTCACCCAATGAGTGATGCCCCTAAGCAACTCAAACTAATCCGATAGTCTGGTTCTTGAAAACTTTCTTCCTCTGGTCAAAAATATACACGGGCCACTCCTCATATGATAGGTCGGTACCAACGATTAACTCATAATGATCTTGGATATGGCTCGGGTCTAGAATATACCGGCACAACTGAGATACGTGAAAGATGTCATATACCTCATGAAGCGATGGCTGAAGAGCTAGACGATATGATATGTCTTTAACTTGCTCGAGAATATCGAACGGGCCTATATATCTAGGATTAAACGTTTCCCGTACTCCAAATCTGATAACTCCACGGGTATATGAAATCCTCATAAATACATTGTCGCCGATAGAGAACTCAAGATAACGACGGTGCTGATCTGCCTAATGACATTGGCAATCCTGAGCCACTCTGAAATGCTCTTTGATCTTCCTGATCACTCCAATCGACTGATCAATCATCTCTCGACCAAGCATCTGCCTCTAGCCTATGTCATCCTAAGCTAACGGTAATTTGCATCTCCTACCATACAAAGCCTCGAAGGGTGCCATCTGAATACTCGCCTGGAATCTGTTGTTATAGGAGAACTCTACTAAATGCAAGTGATCCTTCCAAGATCCACCAAAGTCAAGTGTACAAGCTAGAAGCATATCCTCCAAAGTTTGAATAGTACGCTCCAACTATCCGTATGTCTATGAATGGTAGGCTAAACTGAACTTTAACCTAGTACCTTGACTCAGCTGTAGGCTCGGCCAAAAATGAGACATGAACAGCAAATCTCTATCTGAGACTATGCTAAATGGTACGCCATGCAATCTGACTATCTACCTCATGTATATCTCAACTAGCTGCGCTATAGACTGGCCCACCCTGAAAGAAAGAAAGTGAGTAACCTTCGTGAGTCAATCTACTATAACCCTTATAGTATCTCTGTCAAACGGGGATCTAGAAAGACCGGTCACAAAATCCATAGTAATATGGTTCCACTTCCACTTTAGAATCGGTAAAGGCTGAAGTAATTTGACCGGTCTCTGATGTTCATCCTTAACCTGCTGACAGACTAAACACCGAAAAATGAACCGAGCTATCTCCCTCTTCATACCATTCTACCAGAAGTGCTAACGAATATCCCAATACATCTTCGTCCCTCCTAGATACACAGAGTACTGAGAACCGTGGGCCTCTGACATAATTTTCTGCCGGATATCTTCTCTCGGCATAAAAAGTTGACTCCCAAACCTGAGAGTCCCATCCTCATAAATGCTCAACTCTGGTCTGTGTGCTGACTCACACTCTGCTTTGATCTACTGAAGCCTGACATCACCAGTCTGTTCTACTCTGATCCTTTCAACTATAGAAGACTGGACCTACAGACTTGTCATAAAATTAATATCATCAATTAATACTATCTCGATACCCTTCTCTTGCAGATCCTCTAAAATATGGCCTTGCTCTGTAAAGAAGTAAGCTTCTCCTCTCCTGCTTTAAGCGTCTGCTACGACATTGGCCTTTCCTGGATGATACTGAAGGTCAAGATTGTAGTCCGATAATAACTCGATCCACCTCCTCTACCGCATGTTGAGTTCCTTCTGTGTGAAAATATACCTCAAGCTCTTATGGTCTGTGAAGATCTCCATTCGGTCACCATATAGGTAATACCTCCAGAGCTTAAGTGCAAATACTACTGCTGCCAACTCAAGATGATGCATCGAATAACTCTTCTCATGGTCTCGAAGCTATCGAGACGCATAAGCTATCACTCTGCCACGTTGCATAAGAAAACACCATAGTCCCACTCCTGAAGCATCATAATACACTGAGAACCCACCTGGTCCCACTGAAAGTATCAAAATAGGAGCGAAAATCAAACTCCACTTGAGCTTCTCGAAAGAAGTCTGACAAGCATCTGACTACTCAAAGTGCACATCCTTATACGTCAACCGTGTCAAGGGTGCAGAGATCCTAGCAAAGTCTGCCACAAATTGCATGTAGTAGCCTGCTAGACCCAGGAAACTGTGCACATCTAAAATTATACGGGGTACTAGCCAACTCTCAATAGCCTCCACCTTTTTGGAATCCACCTAGACTCCTCTACCAGAAATAATATGTCCTTAGACTGAGATACGATTAAGCCAGAACTCACACTTGCTGAACCTCACGTACAGTTGCTACTCTCGAAGAATCTAAAAAACTACGCGAAGATGCTGCTCATGCTCTTCCTCACTCCGACTATAGGCCAAGATATCATCAATAAAAGCTATCACAAACTAATCTAGGTAAGACATAAAAATGTTATTCATGAGAGACATGAATATAGTTGGTGCATTGGTCGCTCCAAATGGCATAACTAGGAACTCCCAAAGACCAAATCTAGATCTGAATATCGTCTTTGGTATGTCTTGCTCTCTGACTCTGATTTGATGATACCAAGACCGTAAATCGATCTTAAAAAATACAGCCGCCCTACTAAGCCGATCAAATAAGTCATCTATACTGGACAAAGGATACTTGTTCTTAATGGTTACCGCATTTAGCATTCTGTAATCAATAACTAAATATAATAAACCATCCTTATTTTTAACAAGAAGTAACGGAGCTTCCCAAGGCGATGCTTTAGGACTAATAAATTTCTTGGCTCTCAAATCCTCAATCATCCGGTACAAGATCTCCAACTCAGATAGTGACATCCTATAAACTTTTTCTAAAAATGAATCTGCTCTTGGGAATAATTTAATGTAGAACTCCACATCTTTAACTGGTGGTACACCTGGTAGCTCATCAAAAAATATGTCAGAAAACTCACAAACTACTCTGGGAAACAGTGTCTTCACGTCCTCCGTTATCATCAATGTAACCACCGGTGACTCTACTATACCTCACAAGAATGAGAACTCCTTCCCACCAGGTACATGAAAGATAACCTTGCCACAAAGGCAATCTATCGTCGCGTGTCTCACACTCAACCAATCCATTCCAAGGACAAAATCATAATCGTACATAGAAAACTCGATCAGCCTCGAAAGAAACTCTTTCCCGTACACTATAACTCTACGCGAGGGATATACTCTATCTACTCCCACGAGACCATTACGAGTAAGTATATTAAACCTTACTCGGACATCAATCTAACTCGTGTCACAAAGCAGGCAGATATAAATGAATGCGATACACCCGAATCAAATAAAGCTGAAGCTGAATAAAAGTGGACGAAAATGGTACCTGCTACCACCTCTCATACTGCTAAAGCCTCCTCCATCTATAGTAAGAAGGCTCGATCCTGCCCTCTGGGTGCTGGTCTCCTCTGCTGCTAACGTCTAGGTCTCGTCTGTGCCTGGGCCTATACATACTTCTGCTGCCTTTACTAGAATGCTTGACCCTGTGGAGGCAAAGGACTTTGAATCTGCTGCCGTACTGGCGGTGGTGCCCTGTACTGCGGTGCTGCTGGCCGAACTATTGACTAGGCTGATGATGATCTAGTCTGGTTTCTTCTAGGACATGTTTCAACCATGTAGTCTGATGCCCCACACACCAAGCATAATCTATGTGCCCTATGGCACTCTGATACTATATGCCCAAGTTTCCCGCAATGGAAACAACTACGGGAAGAAAAGAAGAAGAAGAAGAAGAAGAAGAAGAAGACTACCTCTACTGAGGGTGACTACCTCTACTGAGATAATATTGTCCTCCTCGAGAATCCAATCGTCAGGGATTAAATTGCTGGAGCTGGTACTGATGATTGGGATGCAGATCCTCCTAAAATGTTGGGCCACTTCTGGATGCCAACTCGATCTATAATCCTCTATGATGTGTACTCATACCTCTTGGTTGTACCGTTACCGCGTCAAAGGTCTGAAACTCATGATGCTCCACCACCAAGATAATCTCTAAATGGAGTCCCTGCTGGAACTGCCTCGCCCTCTGCAACTCGGTCGCTACCAAAGTGGGAGCAAACCGACTAAGCCTCACAAACTTTGTCGCATAATCATCGACAGTCCTGCCCTCCTGCCTGAGGTTGTTAACCTCTGTTGAAGCTCGTAACGCGCCAACGCGTCAAAATACTTTGCTTGGAACCTCTCACTAAACACTGCCAATGGAATCGATACTGTGAAAGAACCTTACTGCGCTGTCCACCAGTCACGAGCCAAGTCCAACAACTGTAGCCTCACTACTACTACAAGCTTTCTAGCCGGCATCCCTGCTACCTCCAAGATGGCCTCAGTATCCTATAGACAGGCATCGGCCAAAATTGCATCCTCTATGCCATAGAAGTACGGAAGACTGAGATGCCTGAAGCTGGTCGCAGAATTATGAATCTGATAACCACCTTGCTCCAATGTTGTCTGGACCGACTGAGTGAGTACGTCACTCTAGTGCTGCTGAGTCTTCATAAAACCTCGAAGAACATCCATCAGGGCTCGGGAAATACCCTCTTGCTACTCGGGCTGAACTAGGTGCACTAGTGCTACCTGCTGGTCCGGTATTGTCGGCCAATCTGCCTCAGAATCTACTCTTGACTCTGCTCCTGAATGTTGAGGCCGATCTCCAGGAATACGCTGGGCTCCCAAATATTATCCATCATCGAGTTGCACTCGATCCATCTGGCCGATAGTAATAGGAACAGTACCCCTGAAAATTAAGGACACACGAGTCAATTGAAGAACAGAATAAATCAACGAATAAGCAGATATCAGATCAAGAATAAGGGATAGAAAAATATGTTTAGGGATCAAGGGAAATAGTTTAGGATTGAGACTTCTAGCAAAAATAACAACTCCCACAATCTGTAAAAAAACCAGACCTGCATGGACCACCACTAAATCCATGTCATGCCCTAAAACCAGAATACTAGAGAGAGGGACTGACAAGGCCAGCTATATATACTTAGAGCACACTGGTACTCCGCATATATGGGTAAGTTATAAACATGAAGGGTTACTACTACAAACCAACAGTCAAGCCTAGGTCCAACAAACCCTAGTGTCTCAATCATAAGAATAACAAAAATAATAATAAGATATAAGATTTGCTAAAATATAATGGTAAAGCATCTGAAACTATAATATATAGATGATCATGAAGCTAGTGAACAAAAATGAATAAAATACCCAAATCTAAGTCATACATGATCAACCCTAGGATATGTCAATCATGATATTGCCCGTTGGCTAACTGATTAAACCAAAATATGAGCTAAATACGTGATCAGTGACTAAAGGCCAACAAAAATAGATAGTACATCAGAGTAGAGAAGTAAAAAAATTTACTCATGTGGTCTGGCGCTTCTGGTGGTCACCATCCTCAGGAAGGTACGAAAGATAATCCGGTGCTACAACTGGATCTGGATATGCAAAACCATTAGGATCAGACCCCAAATAGCAAGTACCACAAAGGAAATCAATCTAAGAACTTAAACCAACAACTCAAACAATACAACTACTGAAAATAAAGAATGAATGAAATGATCTCAGGATAATAAAAGAAATACTGTAAACTTGCAATGAGACATATCCTGAACTGATAAGCAAAATAGAATAACAAGTATAGAAAATAAATATATAATCATGTAAATACTAGACTAACCATTATCCATCAATCACGACAAATCATATAAGTATGGCTTGATACTTTAACTAGCTAGGGTTATCATAATCCTAATTACTAACAATTATAATGCAATACGGTACCAGGGTTCCTTCTGATCGCAAGCTACTATAGACTGTCCGGGATATCCATACGCACAAACTAGCCACGAATACTCCTCAAGATACTCCACAAGATACGCTACTGGATACTCCATAAGATACTCCACAAGATAACCATATGAATAACCGGGATTGCATGCAATATAGAAAAATCTCTAGCCATGTACTAAGTGAATCTCTAGTTAATAATCCTTACCTTTTCTTGTATGAATCCGGGTGTAAAATTTCACAGAATCCATCCTAAACATGATGCAACAAAACATGTTCTAATAGTAATATAAATAAGTTTTAATATGTATTGCATAAATGGACTCATGTAAGCCACGACAACAACCATGCCATGTGAAACCAAGTGACGCCAGGTAAAGCCATGTGAAGCCAGGTAAAGCTATGTACAACCATGTGAAGCCAAGTCCATCCAGGTGAATCCAAGTAAAACCAAGTCAAGCCATGTCTGATGAATCCATATAAAGTCATGCCAAGTCAAGTCTAGTCAATCATGTTATCATGTGTAGCCGGGCAAAGCCGGATGAAACATATTAAAGCTAAGTCAAGTCAATTCATCTGAAGCTATGTAAGTTCATGTCTAGTCAAGTCAAGTCATCGCGTATCTAAGTAAAAGCCAGAAGAATAAAAATAAAATCATAAAAAACCAAAAATTCCTAAAGAATGAGCACGATCGGTATACTGTCAGTATAGTCCAGTACACCATCGATATACCAGTCCAGAGATAGGAAAAATACAGCAAGTCTGGATTCTAACAAATTGGTATACCGTCGATATATTGTAGTATACCTTCGGTATGCCATTCCAAGTAGGTAAAAAAGGTTCTAGAAAACAAAGTTTCACAAATTGGTATACAGTCGGTATACTATAGTATATCGTCGGTATGTTGGCCAAAAAAAATATCCTGAAGTCGGTTAACAATGTCGGTAAGGATCGGTATACCGTTGGTACACTGTAGTATAATATCGGTATGCCGATAAGGTTCACAGAAAATATCTAGAAATCTAGGTCGATCAAAATCGGTATACCGTCGGTATACTGTAGTATACCGTCGGTACGCCAGTTTCCAAGGATAAACATGGTTAAAGTCAAGTTCGATTTCTGGGACCCAAATCAAACCCCAAAAATTACCAGATCCAAGTCTAACAAGAAGTCAAGTCTAGGATAAGTCTCATATCACAATATGGAGTAAAATCTCACGGTCACAACTCCTGTACCATTTATGCTACCAAGTTACCAAAACGGGATAGGACAAGATTCTACCAGAAATCAAAATTAAAATGGTCAAAAGACTAAAAATCATCATATGAACAAATATAGTAAATTAAATCTAAGCTAAAAAGAAACAACCAAGGCTCTAGGAACGTAAAATGACAGAAAGTAAAAGAAGTTCATAGAATCGGCAAGGTATACTTGCCTAAAGCGAGCTCCCAGCCTAAACCTTCTAGTCTACCACCATAAAGGGGTTCAAAAATCATACTCCAGGTCTCAAGATCAAGCTTCAAGCTCGAGAGAAAAAGGGTGAAGACAAGAGAGGGAAAAAGAAAATAGAAATAAAAAGAAAAGAAAAGAAAAGAATAATCAAGGGCTATTTATAGAGAAATTCTCGAAAATATCTAGAAAAGTAAAACAAATATCTGTTGGAAAGTACATCGTCGGTATATTGTAGTATACCATCGATATACCGGTCAGGTAGTAAAATTTTAATTTTAAGAATTTTTTAGCTTCCTCGAGAACCAATATAACAATAAATAGTACAAAAATACGTATCCGCTTCAAATACGAATACCGTGAGACGAGTCTCACAATACCTCGCTTAGACCAGTTTGTGATAGTGTTTATTGATGATATCCTGGTCTACAGTCGGACTGAGGCAGAGCATGAACGACATCTTCGTATAGTACTTCAGACTCTTCGGGAGCATCAGATATATGTAAGGTTCAGCAAGTATAATTTTTGGCAAGATCGTATCTCATTCTTGGGTCACATCATTTTCGGTGGAGAAGTAGAGGTGGATCCTAAGAAGGTGTAGGCTATCAAAAGTTGGCCAGTACCTAGTACAGTCTCAGAGGTGCGTAGTTTTCTGGGATTAGCAGGCTTCTACAGGCTATTTATGGCAAAATTTTCTAGAATTTTATTACCCTTGACACGGCTAACGTGTAAGGATGTGCGCTTCGAGTGGTCAGATACTTGTCAAGTTTCTTTCCAAAAGCTCAAGCGGAGTTTAATTTTGGCTCCTATTTTGACACTTCCCGTCAGACCAGATGGGTTCACGGTTTACTATAATGTATCAGGCATTAGACTTGAGTGTGTCATTATGCAGCATGGTAGGGTTATTGCTTATGCATCTCGGTATCTTTGAGACCATGAGAAGAATTACCCGATCCATGATTTGGAGTTAGTCGCAGTGGTGTTTGTACTCAAGCTTTGGAGGCATTATTTGTATGGTAGGCGGGTGGAGATCTTCACCGATCACAAGGGCTTAAGGTATGTGTTCACGCAGAGGGACCTGAACATGCGATAGAGGAGATGGCTGGAGTTACTAATAGATTATAATATTAATCTTCAATATCATCCAGGAAAGACCAACGTCATTGTAGATGCCTTGAGTAGGAGAGCATGAGCTTACCTCTTGATGGAGTAGCATCATATCCTAGACGGTCTTCAGGAGATAGGCATCGAGGTGGTGTTACCTGGTGATACGGGCTTGATGGCAGGATTATAGGTCCAGTCTACTATAGTCGAGAGAATCAGGAAAGCACAGTTAGGTGATATCGGGCTTCAATTACTTAGACAAGAGTGTGAGGCAGGACGTCGAGCAGAGTTGAGCATTCACGAGGATAGGACTCTCAGGTTCGGAAGTCAACTTTGTCTACCGAGTGAAGATATTCGGCACGAGATCATGTCATAGGCCCATAGTTCTCAGTACTTAGTTCATCCAGAAGGGAGGAAGATGTACTATAAAATTCGTCATTACCTCTGGTGGAATAGGATGAAGAGAGAGATAGCACGATTTGTCTCTCAGTGTTTAGTCTGTCATCAGGTTAAGGCTGAGCATCACAAACCAGCCAGACTAGTTCAGCCTTTACCGATTTTGGAGTGGAGATAAGAGCATATTAATATAGACATTGTGACCGGTCTTCCTAGATCCCCTACTGGTAGAGACATCATTTAGGTAATAGTAGATTAGCTTACGAAGGTTGCTTACTTACTACCTTTCCATGATGGTCAGTCTACTGACTAGCTAGCCAAAATATACATGAGGCAGATTGTCAGACCGCATGGAGTGCCAGTTATCATCGTCTCTGACATGGATTCCAGGTTCACTTCCCATTTATGGCAGAGCCTTCAGCAGAGTTTAGGCACCCATCTGAGGTTCAGTTTAGCTTACCATCCATAGACATATAGTCAGTCGGAGCATACGATTTAGACCCTATAGGATATGCTTTGGTTATACTTCGATGGTTTGTGGGAGGATCACTTATACTTTATAGAGTTCTCCTAGAACAACAGCTTCCAGAGGAGAATTCAGATGGCACCCTTTGAGGCATTGTATGGTAGGAGATGTAGATCACCCTTAGATTAGAATGATATTGGCTAGAGGCAGATACTTGGTCTCGAGATGGTTGCTCAGCCAGTTGAGGTTATCAGGCAGATCAGAGAGCGTCTTAGAGTAGCTCAGGATCATCAGCGTCATAGGAAAGATTTGCATCAGCGACATCTTGAGTTCTCTGTCGACGACTATATATTTCTTAGGGTTTTGCCTGCACGCGAAGTTATTAGATTCGGAGTACGGGGGAAACTTAGTCCTAGATTTATCGGTCTGTTCAATATTCTCGAGCGCATGGGAGATGTCTCCTATTGATTAGCTCTTTCGTCGTCGCTTCATGAGGTACATGATGTCTTTCACGTATCTCAATTGCGTCAGTATATTCTGGATCCAAGTCATGTCATAGATAATTTAGAGTTGGTCATTGGTACCGACCTACCGTATGAGGAGCGGCTGGTATCTATTTTGGATCGGAGGGAGAAGGTTCTCAAGAACCGAATTATCTGACTAGTTCAAGTTTCTTGGGGTTATCACTCACCGGGTGAGTTGACGTGGGAGCGCGAGGATTATATCCATGCTCATTACCGGCATTTGTTCGACTCAGGAGGTATATTTATTTTGTGTCCTTCGTATCCGATCTTGCTTCAGTATGGTAGTTATTTGCAGTAGTTAATTGCTTTTATATTTTATGTTCCCTTTACTTGTTTGAATTTCATAATTATATGAGTTTTCTTCTTAGTTCTTGATAGCATGCTTTCCCTGGATTTTTTATTTGATTGGAGCCTTATTAAAATTTTGAGGGCATAATTTTTCTAAGGAGGGGATAGTTGTGAGACCCGTCTCACAGTATTTATATTGTTATATGGATAGTATTTTATATTGTATGTATATTGTGCTTTACTGGATCTCGTAGAATCTCAGAATTTTTTCAGAACAAAACATTTTCTCAATGACCATATTACCGTCGGCATACCGCAACATACCGACGAAAATTCGTCCGGCAGATAAAGTTTCACTTTTGAGATATTTTTGAGATATTTTCTTTTAGATATTTTCGTGAATAGTGTTCGATACTTTCTATTATCCATTATTTTCTTAATTTTTCATTATACGGTCTAGATTAATTTAATCTAGTGACTTGGATCGGTAACATGGCGGATCGGACGGTCACGATTAAAATATATATTCTAAATATATAATTTATTTTCTCTCTCCTCTCTCTTTTCTTTCTTTCTTCACTTCTTAATTTTTTCTCTATTTTTCGCAGGAGTTAGGAGCTTGGTCTTGAGGCCTAAGAGTGTGGTTTCTGAACTCCTCTTGGTAGTAGAGTTGAAGGTTTAGGCTGAAAGCTTGGCTTTAGGCAAGTATATCTTGCCAAAATACTGAACGACGTTATTTTATTATATTTTTATTTTATTTTTGAGATTTTGTGCTTTGAATTTTAAGAAACTTGTTTTGCTAAAAATATTTCTCTAGTGATTTTTAACCTTGTGCATATTTCATAAAATAGTTTAGGCTTGGTTCTGACTTTTTTTTTAGAAATTATGGTATTTACCCATTAGAAAACTCGGTATCGAAAACGATAGCCGAAATGATTGCCATGAAACTTATTTTATATGCTACTTGAGACCCGTGCCTTGTTTCTATTCTGGTAGTTTTGATTTTTGTGGAATCCGAACAAGTTTGAATTTTTACGTAAAATTTTTTTATGTTATTTTTTGGAATCGATCAATCAAATCTCAAAGTTGGTAAAATTGAATGTCCTCAGGTTATTGGAAATTTGATCCTATACAATTTTGACCTTTAAAAAAAATCTAAATTCTTAATTAGAACAGAGTTTTTACGGTACGAACAAGCCTCAAAAATATTCCAAATTCAAATTTTTGTGACCACTCGGAAGATCCGACGATGATCCGCGGCAGTCCGATGGATGATCCGGTTTTTGGCCTACAAACTTCTTGTGAACAATCGAATGATCCGTCGGTGATCCGCGACAGTCCGACGAATGAACCGATTTATGGCCCATTCACTTATTGTGACAGATCGGATGATCCGAAGGTTATCCGAGGAGATTCGATGGATAATCTGAATGACCCTAATTTTTGCCTATCATATCTTTTTATGATATTTTATTTGACTGTGATACTTTCTTAGCTCAACTTTATGTTTAGTTTGGGACACTTACCCATTATACCCTGACCAGTACATTCTTGACAGTGACCCATCGTGGTGCACTATTGTTCATTACCTCTTACAGTCTTGTCCTGACATCATGTATAGCTTTGGGGCAACTAACCCATTATACACATATCGCGTATAGTTTTGGGGACACCTACCCATTATACATATGTCTCGACCAGTCCCGGTATAGTTTAGGCCTTCTACCCATTATACACCCAATTCGTATATTATCTTTTGTGGCTTACTATTGTGCACGCTCGTCATGCCTATAAATGTTTGGTTGTATTCCCGTATAATCTTGTTCTTGTGCTTGTGCTTGCCAAAATATTATCTTGTCAAGTTCATTCCTGCAGGAAGAATAATGTCTAGGATGAATTTTAGGGAATTCCACATCCATAATTCTGAAACAAACTTCTAAGGTTAATAACTAGCTTAAATGATTAGAGCATTGGGGGAGGATCTCCTGGTTGCATGCAGTCCCGTACCCCGACAATATTTTACTGATAGATGGACTTGTAGGATGCCGTCAAGTAGTGTAGATTTCTAGCTCACTGTCGTTTGGGGCATAATGAATTGACTTACTCAGGGTCACCTTTGTATGACTTGGATTAGGTGCACATCTCTTCTAGGGGTGGTGTATCCACTATTATTTATTTTACTATCGTTTGACATTTGGGTAGCTTGGACAGTCAGCAGGACATGCGACCATATGAAAATCCTAACTTGCATTTCATAGTAATTAGGAGTTTTGATAACCATAGTTAGCTAACATAGCAAGCCGTACGTCTTGCTTGGCCGTGATTGATGGATGGAGTCCATTTATTGTCTTGTCTTATATTGCCTTGCTTGCCTGACAGTAATCCGTCATGGTGCACTCCGGTCTATTATCGTGTATCCCCTTTTAACTTTATATGTACACTGTTCCTTACATATTTTTCCCTTGCCATGATCTCGATAATGTATTAGCTATGTTCTTGTTACTTTTCTCATCTAGTTATTATATATGCTACATGTACCAGTTTATTTATTTGCTTATTTTTACCTTGAATGATCCAGTATATGTTCACCTTGCACGATCCCATACATGTCACCCGCCTAGTTTTCTTTACATATTTTTTGTTTATTTTTCTTATTTTTGGTACATTTTATATTATTCTTGGTAGTTTTATGTTGCTTAGGATATTGTAGCTCTATGTTGTATTGCTGGTTTTAGTTTATTAGTTTGACCTCCTTTGTGGTACTTGCTATTTTGGCTTTGATCCCACTAGTTTTGCTTGGCCAGATCCTGTAGCAGAGCCAGAGGATCTTTCATCTATTCCCGATGATGGTAACTATACGGAGCACCAGACCGAATGAGTGGGTTCCTACTTTGTTCTTCCACTTATTGTACAAATTTTTTTATGGCATTTAGCCCCGAGCACCTGTTAGCTCCTATGACTTATTATATTGCCGACTAGGTATGACATGATTAGCATATTTTAGACTATAGCTAGAGTTGATCATGTATGACTTACACTCTTGCTAGTTCTTTATTTTGTATTACTAGCTTAATGATCAACTATGTATATATGGTTTGGGACGCTTTACTATTTTACTTTTGATGATCATATTTCCTTGTATATTTTAATTTTCTTGCTTATGATTAAGACACTAGGATTGCTTGACCTAGGTTGACTGATGGCTTGTACTATTAACCCCCCATGTTTATTCACAGTCGTGACTGTATTTTATGGTACTAGAGTACTCTGGTATCATTCCAAGTCTTCAGAGTCATATAAGTAGACAAAGGCTGCTAGTCTATTCGACGAGCCAGGTTTACCGTTGCTATATTGCTGACAGTCAACCTGGCTTTGTTAGCCCCCGCTCTCCAGTATTCTAGGCCCAGGGCCTGAAAAGGTTTTAGTGGTGGCGCATGCAAGTTTGGCATTCAGACGTGTGGGGGTTATCAATGATTAGATATCTCAATCCTAAATTATTCTTTCTTTATCTCTTTTCGGACTATCATATACCTCTTATCTTGACACAT
Organism: Iris macrosiphon; assembly: GCA_036927795.1. Classification (NCBI taxonomy): domain Eukaryota; kingdom Viridiplantae; phylum Streptophyta; class Magnoliopsida; order Asparagales; family Iridaceae; genus Iris; species Iris macrosiphon. The sequence goes on from JAYESA010000012.1 coordinate 47,322,632, forward strand.
TATCTACTTTTATCCTTATTATATCATGTTCCTCGATTTTCATCCTTGTATCCTTTGACTTTCAGGGGCACTGTTCCTGGCCCTTCTGATCAGATCGTGTGGGTACAGACGATGGATGATCAGCGTCCAGATGGTCAACCGATTCCTGGGGCTCAGTGTCAGCATTCGTGATCAGAGTTGAGGATTGATCCTGAGCTAAAGCAGTACGTTTAGCCCGATCCACTGGCAGTACCAGTGCAGCCAATTTTGCCAGAGTAGCCAGATATTTTTTGAGTACTGATGGACATTCTGACGGGGTTTATGGTGACCCATCAGCGATAGAGTGACATCCTCAGTCAGTCAGTCCAGACGGTTATGGATCGAGGAGGTTCTCAGATCTATAATTCTACGAACAGCTTCAGGCGTCTCCTTCCCTTGTACTTTTATAGTACTAAGGATGTGATTGCGTCTGATGCGTGGCTCCAAAATACTAAGGTCATAATTAAGGCAGCAGGAGTTTCGGCTAGGGAGCGGGTGGTAGTGGTTCAGCTGCAGCTACTGGATATAGCCCGCAACTGGTGGACAGCTCAGGAGGTTTCACTGACGGCACTCCTCGACTCCGCGCATATTTTCCTAGTCTTATTCAATCTATCATGAAAGCTCTTTTTTTAGGGGAAATCATACTCTGCGAATGTGGTTTATATACAAAAGTTGGCACTTGGATTTTGATACGATAAACAAACATTCGCATCTTTTGTTCTAAGTTCTTCATTTGCAGTAATTATTATTTTATATCTTCCTTCTCAGATGTGCCGATTCTATGTACAAATTTTTGTGAAAGGTTTTAGACTCGGTACTATGATGCGGTATCACGTTATGACTTGCAGTAGAGGTTTAATGTAATGCCCCGCTCCGCTTCGGCATTATGTATCAGGTGAGTGGACAGAACTTCGTTCTCTGATTCTTGCACGTCTTAATAATAACCTGAGTTTTTGCTTGCAATATTTTTATAAGAGAATGATAGAACCTGCCTTGCATGTTAATGAACGAACTCACCTAGCTTGTCTTTAAAATGATAAGTCTGCTAAATGAGAATCCTGAAATGCTTGCCTAGAGTGCATGAACATGTTCACTATCGTCTATGCTTCGAGAGAACCATATTGTGCCTGAACGTGTTCAAGTGATAAGTCAGATTGCCCCACAATAAAGATTGTATTATGATGGTTTGTCTCATCTATATACTAGAGTTTATTTGATAGTATTCCATGCATTTGCATGCGGTCGGACAATGGCTATGGTGGAGAACTGAACTGCATGCATCCTTAGCCACCATGGGTCACAGCTGCCATAGCATCAGATAAATGAGTCATTGGTATGTTGTACAACTAGCTGCTGATCTTGAGATACTCAGGGACCACCCTGCATATAGCTAAGTCATTGTATTGGCTTGGATAGAGGACTGCCCCTAAGATCGTGCATGTGTGTCTAGATATGCATTTGACCCTGGAGTCTCACGAGATGCACTGCGCACACCATAAAACATGAACGAACGGCTTGCTTGCTTATATATCGCATATAAAACTCTATTTCCAAACATGTTTCCAAATAATATAATATGACTCTGCTAGCGAACTGCATGAAACGAACCTAGGTAAAACTAGAAAGATCACTAGTAATGTAATATTTTATAACATAATTACTTAGTGTTAGTTTTAGTGAATCCTTGCTTTTGTTCAGTTGTTTTATCTTACCAGTACTTGTATAAAGTGCTGACCCACCAACAGTTTACTTGCTTGCAGGTACTGGATCATCCGAGGGAGCGATAGGCGTGCCACAGTCCCTAAGACCCGGAATCCTGGTTTTGATTGTTGTTCTGAGATGCTATCATATAAGGGGGCATAATGTATGGAACGAATGAATGCCTTTGCATAAAAGGAACCCAAGTCCCTCGATTGTCCCTAATACTCAGTTGGCTAAATGCATTGCATTGCAACAAGTCCCTTTTCGCTGCTTACTCGATTGATGCGATGATAGCCAACTATCAACTTAAACTATTGGCCTTGTGCGAGCGCAATCCCAGGCTCGCATGGTATCACATCTCCGATACACTCGTGCGGGCCACACAATATTACTTATTTTCTCGTACCCGCGGGACGGGCACGGTAATTCGCGTACGGCACGCCGAGGCATGGTGATTCGTGCCCGGTTCGATAATCCGGCTATACGGGGGCAAGGCAAGGCAGAACGACGGCCCGGGCGGGTCCGGGGCATGACATTTAACAACCTCAAGCAGATGAGTAGGATCGTCGACGGCTACGCGACGGAGTTCTGTAGGCCAGCCGGTTTACTCCCTCCTTGGTAGCAACTGAGTTGGATCGAACTAGGAGGTTCCAGTAGGAACTTCATCTGGAGATCATCTTGGCGGTCAAGTAATACGAGTGATTGAGACCCTAGGATAGCTTATCCTAGGTTGACTGATGGCTTGTGGTATTAACCCCCATCTATTTACAGCAGTGACCATATTTTGGGGTACTAAAGTATTCTGGTATACGTAGCTTGCTTTGTCAGCCTCCTCTCTCCAGTATTATGGGTCCTGGGCCTGACAGTTTACCTAACCATTTATTGATACTTAAAATATAGCCCAAAAATTAATTTGCGTATTTTGAATATAGCTAATCAATTTTTATTTTTTGTTATAAAATTACTAATGGTCATGCAATCACTATTGTTAATACTTAAACTTGGCATAGTCCTACTATGTACTAATCTTAACATCTTTGCTAGTATGTATATTACTTTGTTCGCCTATGTTTATTCTGCAAAAAAAGCAATTCATATATTTTTAAGCAAGACCAAGAAATTATGGACTTGTACAAATAATAAAAAAGCATAATAGACCAAACACATCGATAGCCCAGTAACTTCTCTGAACCCGCCTCTCAATCTTCAGGGTCTATGAACATGGTTTCAAGGCTAGTCAGCGGACATGAGTCTAGGGGTAGGACCTCTGTGGGAGTTCGAGGGTAAAGCCCCCGGAAGTTAATTAGTTTTTCAAAGTGGTTTACTTCAGCCAAAGCTCTACCAAAGATGAACATATTTGAAGAATCAAATTCTCAAGTTCAGTGTAATCTCTCTTTTATATTATACTCTAGTAAAGATTATAAATAGGTAATGGTATGAGACAAAAATCAATATGATGGTATACCGACGGTATACCACCAATATACTGTTAGACCCAAATTTGGCCAAGATTGTATGCAAAGATTTTTTGTCTTCGCAAAAAATATACTATTTTGTGAATGTAGTATATTATATGTATATCGACAATGTTCTGCTATTATACCGACGGTATATTGTTAAACCCAAATTTGATTTCCAAAAAGTTGTGCCTTGCCAAGCAGTTTACATTTTTGCCTTGTTAGTGTACCGATGTTACATTGTCTGATTTAAAAATGCTTTGCATTAAATGTTGTAACGACTAGATTTATTGTATTACTATGATGGAAGTATATATATATAAGTGGTATACTGCCTGCACAAAAATGATTATATTTTGAGAGGTGGTTTTGTGTGCTATTTAAATCCTTATTTGTCCTCATAAAAAACTTTTGGTATTAAAATCCTTGGACCATACACCTAAAAACCATATACTCCAAACTACTCCACATGCAAGAGATTTTAGTTGTCAATATCTATTTGAGATAGCATTTTAAATTATGATATTCAAATTACTGTGAGGTCATCATATTTCTTATAAGAGGTTGAAGTTTGCACATTCCTATCAAAGCTTGTGTAGAAGTCGACGAGCCCTTCAAATCAAAATTTATGTACATGAAGTTAACTAGATATTGGATCAAAGCTCGCAAGTGTAACTATTTTCATAATAGTGGACTAAAGCCGGAGAAATTTTCGGGACTTCAGTGCCTAACGGAGGATGTTAGGATACATCATTTGTTTGTGTTCATGTCATATTTTTAGCACTTATTTTAAATTTTCTATTAGCATTCTTTGATTGTGCTAAATTTTTGTTATACCATATCACCCCCCCCCCTCTAGGGTTTTCAGTAATCACTATCCATTAAACCTATGTTTCTCGAGTCTTAGATTTTTATCTCATTTTTTTATCTATCTATAAAATCCCTTAAAGTTATAAGAAAAATCCACCATATTAACACAAGATTATTTTATCTCAAATGATGGCTCCTCCAATATCAACTCCTTGTATTCACTAAAATTTGAAACTATAAATCCATTTAATTAAGGATCTATCTAATTGTAATCTAATAGTTTAAGCCTCAAGACATATAAATCTCATAAATACATAAAATATTGTATTCAACATTAATGGTAATAACTCGGGCTCCAATCTAACTAGTGTCACAAATTATGCAGATAAGAATGAATAGGAAGCACTGGAATCAAATAAAACTTAACTTGTATGAGAATGAACAAGAATGTTACCTGCTACCACCTTGACAAATGTTAATACCTCCTCCAAGGTAAGAGTAAAAGCATGGTCATGTCGTCTGGGTGCTGGTCTCCTCTCATGTTGTCCTATATGTGCCTGAGTTGGTGCATACTGTTATGGCCTATACTGCTGGAATGTCAGGGACAAAGTTGGTAAAGGCCTCAGGACCTGATATTGTTGAAGTAGTCCAGGAGCTCAGAACTGCGATCCTACCGGGGTAGATAAACTATTGGTTGAACTGCTGATGGTCCAGCTCACGTCCTCCATAGGCAAGATCCTACTATGCGTTCTGAAGCTCCAAAAAACAAACATAAGGCATATGCCCTACTACATACTAAAATGATGTGCCTTATCTTCCCACAATGGGTACATCTAACTAGCGTCGACAACCTCTGATGTTGAGACCTCGACTAAAAAGACTGTGATGCTAAAGTCACTATCTAATTCAGAGCTCCAATCTCCAGAGATTACACTGTTGGTACTAGAGAAGACGACTGGAATAAAGAGCCTCTCATGATAGTGTAAGACCTCTTCTATCCCCAGTCTTGGTCATGATTCTCTAGGACATATACTTATATCATTTGGATGTCCATATCACTTCATCAAAGGTCTAGAACTCATGCAGCTCGGTCGCCAAGATGATCTCAAGATGAATTCCTTTCTAGAACCTCCAAGCTTAATCCAACTAGATCACTACCAAGATGGGAGCAAATCTACCGAGACAAAAAAATTCTACCGCATAGTTATCCACCATCCTCCCCTACTGCTTGAGATTATTAAACCTTTACTAAAGATCATAGCATAAAACCGCATTGAATTACCTTGTCTAAATCCCTCACTTAACTCAGTCCAAAGAATCAGCACTGCTAGTGATATCTCCTGCACTGCCCACCAGTCTCTAGACAAATCCAATAACTGAAAAATGACCATTGACACTCTCTTCCTCACTGGAACTCCTATTGTCTCGAGAATGACCTCAGTATCTTGAATCCAAACATCAAATGCGATCACATCCTATGTACCACAAAAGTATAGAGGATAGAGACGCCTGAAGCTGCTCACAGAATAATATAACTGATAGCTACCTCACACAAGGGCTGTCTGGATGGACTAGGTAAGAATGTGCGATATCGCTGCTGAGTCGCTAATAATCCTCTGATGATGTCTAGGAGTGCAAGAGTATCTCTATGTGTTGGTTGCATTGTCTTTGCTGGAACTACAGAATGAACTGGTAAACCATGGTGCTCTTCCCAAGGATATATATATTCTCGACTCTGCCCTTGACTACTGAGACTGGTTATCCAGTATCTGCTGATCTGCTGGAGTGTCACTTCCCGTTTTTGGCGCACTTTTAGTAATTATTGGCTTGTTGGCTTGACCCGACCATTGTGGTTTGGGTATGTTGGGTTCATGGGTTTGGTTGGGCGGCTAGGATTGATCATGACTTAATCCAACGGCTAGCCTTAAGCCCTAACCCTATATATATATATATATATATATATATATATATATATATATATATATATATATATATATATATATATATATATATATATATATATATATATATATTCTTTTTTCTTTCTCTTTCTTAATTTATTTACTTTATTTTTCTCTTTCTTCATAGGCAAGTAAATCTTGCTCTAATGAAGAAACATGGATCATGCATATTATTTTATGTTATTCTTGTATATTATTAGCTATCCTGTGCACGTAGTATTCATTTACATCTTTAGAACTTGGCATTTTTGGTTTTGATGGAGAGATATGAGTAGATCTGGTTTCAGAGCATTGGGTTTCACTTGATATTTCTTAGAAAATGATCTTCCAAAACTTAGTATTTTTAAAAACTATTTAGTTCATGTTGTAGAGGAGTGGATTTGCCTGACTTTGGATTTTATCTTATTTTATTTGGAGTTTTATCATGGATTTCATGAGTTAGAAGATGTTCGTATGCTAACCATGAGTGTTGTCCCGAGAAGAAGAACAGTGCATACGAAAGCGCGCATAAGAACCCCTAACTCTTGTAGATACGCGTAGTCCAGCTCGGGCGCACTTTTGTACAAAACCCAACATGCATACTTTCCTTATTTATTGTATAGGGCACGGGAGAGAGTCAAGTCAAGTGACCAATAGGGAGGTAAAGCGAGCAATCATCATACGAAAATGAACCAGGTTGAAAGGTATGTCCCCGGGGCTCTTAAGATTCCTGGGGAATCTTCTAAAAAGACATTATTGAATAGCACCTTTTGATAAGAGATATGAGCAAGAGACTTCGAGTGAAAATAGATCTTTCTTACTTGTTCAATTTATCGAGATTGCTTGTTATCCATAGAAGATTGTAGTAATTTTGTCAGCTCTAAGGGTTAACATTAGTATCTATTTTTTTCTTTTTCGGAAACACGTTTTCATGTTCCAATTGAACACTTTCCATTTATGATCAAAGGAAAATATTATTCTTTTTTCCAAAGATATGTGGATCAAATCACGATCTTCTAATCTAATAAGAACGAGAGATCTTTCTCGATTAATCCCTTGACTCATTAGTTGTGACATTGACCAATCCTGCAATTTTGGATCAACAAATTCATTATAAAATTCATGAGTTGAATGACTCCTATATATTTCTAATTCTAACAATTTTTACACCAAGTCCGATAGGTTTTATAGGAACTGGACGATCCGGTTTGCTCAAATACCTAGACACAAACTCCAGCTATCTCTCGAGAACAGGTTTAGGTTTGGCCTCAAAAAAGGAGGGTGAGGGACCAAGAGAGGGAGAATGAGGGAGTCCGAGAGAGAGAACGATAAGTGCAGCCTCACTCTCTTATTCCTCTTTCTAAAAAGATCTAAGGAAAGCATCTTAAACCTAAAGAAGCTTAGAGAACCTAGTGGAAAATGCCAATTTTGATCCTATATCTTACATCATTCCCTCATCTTGGAAAAGTATGCCAAGGTCTCTTTGAGAAAGTTTAGCGTAATTTTTCAAGTAGCTACTCGGGGAGTTTAGTGCGTACTCTCCTCAGAGCTTTCCTCCACCAAGAAAAGTCCGCCAAAGTTTTTGGTTGGCAAACTTTTGGTGCACCTTTAGTTCCCGTACATTTTTTAATGAACAAGCCTTGACTTTTTTGCTCCTCAGTTTTTGTGTTCTCAACTGTCGTACTTTTCTGCTGTACGCCTATCTTTTTTGGCCAGCGTACTTTCAAAGTAAGCCAATTATTTTTGGCTTACGTACTCTGAAAGTGCGCTCACTAGTTCATGTCTAGCATTAGTACGCCAGACATTTATTTTCTTGTATTATGCGCACTTTTCCAAGGGTTACCTTTACTTGGAAAATATACGCCGCTTTCTACTAGTTTTGGCCGATTTCACGCGACCCTTGCCTTGGTTGTTTGTTCGTGTATTTTCACCCTAAGCGTATATTTTGCTAATTATTAAATCTTACTTGTTTTTCCCTAATTATTCTAATGACTTGTCTAGTCCCTAGCATGTGGGTAATGACCAATGAGCTTGATGATTAGAATGTCATAATTTTCATGAAAAAGTGACTAGTACCAGAGATATCCTGATAAAACATCTAGTACAATTAGACCATTTGAGAATTGGCCATCATAGCATTAGTTATGCTCCTGACATGAGTTATATGACTACAAAAGATAAGGACCTGATTGGGCTGACTATGTATACCCGACCTTGTCCGCCATTGTAAGTTTTGAATGTTGAAATAACAAACAAAGAAGTACAAAGAGATCCTTAACAGAAAATCAAAGTACAATATTTTGATCTGGGTAGTGTCGATGGAGCTTGAGCGCGACAGGGTCTCCTTTACTCCATTAACGATCTGATAAGGGAATGATGATGCTCTCTTCTCTTCTCTCTAATGAGCTTGTGTGCACGTTCGTAGCCACCCGAAGGTTGTAGGGTATGCTACCCTTGCTATTTATAGCATCCAGCTGACGGGTATAGGTGTCGCATATGCCTCTACTTGGTGGCCGCATAGGACTCCTTCAACAGAATACGGTTATAACTGCAGTCGCATATCACGGACATGCTGCCACGTGGTCTTGGTTAAGATATATTATTGATGAGATCTTGGGGTTGTTGCGTACGTGACTAGGTCAGCTGGATACGTAGTTGTAGAAGCATGAAAAATACGCTGGGAAGAGCTACGCAGCCTCTTGATGTAGAGCAGCGTAAACGGAGGCCTTCAGAGCCATCAAGCGTGCAACAGAGCTTTCTCCGCTAAAACACGGCATGAAGTATAAGCTCAAAGGATCATCCGAGTAAGTGCAGTACGTCCAGGCCGCTCCAGCATAAAACAGAGTTCTTCATCGCCTCCATGGCGTAAAACTCAACCGCTCTTAAAGCAGCGTTAATGCGTACGAGGAACACTTTGCCTTCCCCGAAATGAACCTGTCAAGTCACGCAGTGAATCTGACCTCTGACTCCTAACAAAAAGTGCTGTACGGCTACCCAGACGACGGCTGGAAATGATGGCAGACCCCTCGGGACGCGCCCCACAGTATGATGGTGGATCTCGGCATTTAATGCAGAGAATTTGGTTAAAGCATCACCAAACCGTCGTTTACTGGAGTCCCCTCAGCATAAACCGCTCTTTCGCGTACAAGGGAATACGCTGCCCTGTTTTACACAGGCAAACATGAGCTGTTTTACGCTCCGCAGTAGGCAAACCGCCTGCCACGTCAAAAGCTGCACCTCGTACGGGACTCGAGGCACGTCTCCACGTCTAATTACACAGAGCGATAACAGTTTCTCTCAAGGCACGTCTCTGCGACGGGTGCACAGAAGGGCTGCAGACCTTCAAAACATGCCTCCGTATTTAATGCATAAGATGGTGGCAAATCTCTGCAAGAGATTCGATTATATCTCCAAAAGCCATAATTTTGGCTAAGACGTCCACATCAGCACGGTACGCAGCGGCTTCTACGCCCATTCTAGCACAGTATGCAACGGCTTCTACGTCCATTCAGGATCTGTTCTCATACGACTTCTACGTCCACTCAGTCTCTACGACCACTCAGTCTCTACGACCACTCGGCTTCTATGCCTGTTCGGCTTCTATGCCTGCTCGACTTCTATGCCTGTTCGGCTTCTATGCCTATTCGGCTTCTATGCCATGGTGACAGACATTTGGATTCTATGCCAACCTCTGCTACACAATGGATACCTACCTACGTGGCTTTTACGCCGTGATCTTAGTAGCAATTGTACGCGTTGTGTCCCCTTAGTTGGACCCGTGTCACACGCTTATTTAAAAGATCATCTATACGTAGGCATTGGTTACTTTAACCATTGTGTAAAAGGGTGCTGTACTTTCTACTCCTCGGTTGTTATACCGATGGAGTGGTCACTGTCACCAAAACTCTATAAATAGAGACCCCTATCAATGGGGAACAAGGTCGACAATTTGGAAGATCGAACCAAGTCGGAGAATTGGTAAAGAGAGAGAGAGAGAGAGAGCACCCGGAGCTCAGGCAAAGAGTAGGGATCGACGACTTCAGCATCGTGCATCCACCCTCTTCTGCAATCTTCGAAGCTGCTTCCTGTCTCCTACGGTACTTCTTCAACATCGTGTGGTCCAAGGGCTAAAGTGATCGACTGCAGATCAGACACCTATAGCAATATCTACCCAGATTAAATAAATTATACTCCCACATCCTCGTATAGGATTATATTGTACAAGTTTGTTTGTAAACAAAAGAAGGCAGGTTCCGTGTAAACCCCCATATCGAATACATTCCTATTCTTTTCGCTTAAATAACCACAAACAAGATGGCGACTCTGCTGGAGATATCCTTCTCTTCTGACGAGGAAGCAATTGCTCAACACGATGTGGTATCCGTGGGATCCGTGAAGAAGACACTGGTCGTCCAATTCGACCAGTCTGCCTACGAAGACATGCTTCGGACTGGGGGTAGCTCTCACTCTCTCTCCGTCCAAGACAACAGGAAGCTGCGCAAAGTATGGATGCCCAAGACATCCTCTACCGTTCCTGTGGACTCTTCGATCTCTCCGATCTCTCCGACCTCTCCGACCAATGAGGTGGTAGCATCGCTCCCTCCGTGCCCTGCACGTAAAAATCAGTCTCCCGCTATGCGCGGTACAGACAAAACTTTGGGCAAAGCCTCAGCGCTGACCCAGAAGTATCCACTGCGCTTTACGCGTAGGAATCAGTCTTTCGCTATGCGCGGTACAGACAAAACTTCGGACAAAGCCTCAGCGCTAACCCAGAAGTATCCACTGCACTTTATGCGTAGGAATCAGTCTCCCGCTACGCGCGGTACAGACAAAACTTCGGGCAAAGCCTCAGCGCTAACCCAGAAGTATACACTGTACTTTACGCGTAGGAATCAGTCTCCCGCTACGCGCGATACAGACAAAACTTTGGGCAAAGCCTCAGCGCTAACCCAGAAGTATCCACTGTGCTCTACGTGTAGGAATCAGTCTCCCGCTACGCGCAGTACAGACAAAACTTTCGATGGTGCCTCAACGCCAAATCGGAAGTATAAATCATGCTCCACGCGCAAAATAATATCTGACCTCTACGGTAAACCAGATGAGCGCTGTGATCTCCGCGAGGGGAAGCAAACAGGCGAATACTCAGCTTCTCGGCCTTTACGCCAGCAAGAGAACAATCTGCCTACTCTCCGGATTACGCGAGAAGCCGATGGCCGACTGAGGACCTCTTCAGCTTTACGCCAGTCTGAGCAAATCTTCAAATTATGCCAGGCGAGGTCCCACGACGTAAAGCAAGCTCAGGTTGTTACTCCTGACCTACGCGAATGCCTAAACCAGAAGCGTAAGGAGAGGGGACCTTCCAACATGTCTATTATGCCCCCTAGAGAGCAATATTGTAATAGTCATAAAATCGTGATTGACTGCTACTGTTCTAAAGCAAGACGGTCGGTTTTTGACCGACTGAGCTACTTTCAGTCTTTCTCGAAAGAAGAGCCCGCATATGCATCCGTGAATATGGCTACACGCATACCTAGAAGAAGGTCAAGCTCAAGACGTCATCCCTCTGGACCTCCGAGCCGAAGGAGATTCGAAGACCTCCTCAGGAACACTGAAGCTGGGGTGTTCCAAAACACCCGTGCAAGGTCATAGCAACCGGCTTCGTACTCATCTGATTCTAACACTGGGGGTCGCCAATCTCCCAGATCAGATGCTGGGAGTATAGAGTCGACTTCTGCAGCGACCTATACTAATCCTTCGGTGACGCCCAGGGAAATGGGAGTTTACGCTGTTGAAGATGGACGCGAGGAAGCTTCGCCCTCAGGAAATGCGGAACAACGCATCACTGTGCTGGAGACGTCTCTGAAACAAATGCAATCCGTAATGGAGAACATGCACCAGATGATGCTAACTTAGCACGCAACTGCCGTGGCTCAAGCGTCAGTCCCGCCAACTCAGATACGTGTGGGGGTGGACTTGCCACCATCTAACCCAAGCCAAGAGCCCGCTCTAGATCAAGAGTCGGCAGCTCCTCCGCTTTCCCACTCGGTGAATATATTATCTCCCGTTGGAGTCACGATACAACCAGCTCCACACTACACCGGAGCCTCGCTCTCAACTGAAAATCTGATGCAGGCAGTACGGGAGTTGAAAGCCCAGTTTGACGCCTTGAAGCACAAAGATCAGCTCAAGAAACTGGAAATCAACCAACCTTACCCAGCTACCTGGGAAGAAGTCCCTTTTCCTCCGAAATACAAACCTCAGACTATGGCTCTGTTCGAAGGAAAACCATCACCAAGTCAATACATGAACTATTTCAGTATGATGACGGTGTTGCTGTAAGGGAACGACGCCCTCCTCACTCGGGTGTTCAAAGGCTGCCTCTCAGGAGTAGCCTATCAGTGGTACCGTAGCTTGGCGGACAACTGCATTACTTCCTTCGAAGACTTCAAAGCTTTATTCTTCACGCAATTCTATGAGGGTGGGATGGACATGTCTATGTCCTCTCTCATCAAAGTCAAACAAAGGGAAAAGGAGGACGTTCGCACCTTCGTCGAACGTTTTCGTCAAGCCACCTTACAAATGCCTCCAGGAGTTCCGGACTCGGCGTTAGTAGACATTTGCAGGAAGAACCTCCTTCCCGTAATCTCAGTGTTTACAGGACCATATCAGTTCCATGAGTGGCCTTCGTTCATCGTCTCGGCAGTGGCCGCCGAAGACAACAGTCGCAAGGCGCACGACAATTGCATTATGATCTCCGCCTCCGATAGAGGCAAAAGTTCATCTCCCAGCAGCGACCATCCTCGTAGCTCCAAGGGAAAAGAAGCTCTGACGGTCAATACGTCCAGACAAAAGACGGCGGCAACCACGCAGACAAAGCCCGGGACTTCCAGGCCCGTCGAAGTCTACTCTTTCGACGACGACGATATCCCTAGTATATTCGAGTGTCTCGTCAAAAGCGGCAAGATCACTCTTCCGGAGCTAAGGCGGCCCCAAGAAGTCGGCAGCACTGATGACCCCAAATACTACATCTTTCACAGATACGTACACCACCCAACAAAGTTATGTTACGTACTAAAAAGGAAGATCCAGGGGTTGATCGATGCTAAGGCCATCACTCTGCACAACACCGAGAAGACGGTCACAGCCAACATGATCTCTCTGCGGTTCGGCGATCTGCCTCCCCAAGAAGTCATGAACGGTGTCACGCCCATTTCCCGAGCTACGATGAACATCGTCAATCTCCCTCCAGCTAGGGATCAAAATCATGACCTAGTACCCCTGACCACCCGTCAGGGCGAGATCAAGTGGGTCCATCCGGATTTGGTGTCAGAGCTCGAAGAAGAGACTAAAGCTACTAAAGCTACGTCTAAAAAGAGCCCCAAATACAGGCCATGCCACATGGTTGCAACTTCTTCTGCATCAGACGGAGACGAAGTATTTGCCGCAACCCGTTAGAGGAAGGCCTACCTCAACGACAACGGAGCAGGTCAGGAAGGCGCACCAGCTGACGCTCCAGCCGCCAAACCTTCAGAGCAAGGTCCCGCCATGCAAAACATCAGCCCTGCAAAACCTACTCCGGCGGAAAAGGGGAAGCAAAGAGAAGTACGCTTTGATAAACCTGTGAAAAACATTCCAAGCAAGGGTTTAGAGAAGCCGTACGAATTTGACATCCTGGCCCAACTAGCCAATACGCCAGCCAGGCTCTCCATCTTTGAGCTACTCAGGCTCTCCCCAGACACTCGTCTAGCCCTGAGTGAAGCACTGATGCAGGCGGAGGTATACTTGACCCAGCTCAAGTCCCCCGACGAGGAGGCAGTGGCGTGTCCTCAATGCCACAGCGTGATGGAGGTGGTCCCAAATATCACTTTCACTCAAGACGACATGCTGTTAAAACATAACAGACATGACAGGCCCCTCTATTACACTGGGTATGTCGGTTCCATGGAGGTCGACCGGATTCACATAGATCCGGGGTCGTCGATCAGCATCATCCCTCACAGTCTGCTCAGGCCGCTAAGAATTCCTACCAGCGAACTGGCTTACACTACCACTACAATCGTGGATTTCAATGCTGGAAGAAGTAAGCCATTGGGGAAGATCCGCTTGAGAATCCAGATCGGCAACCTCAGATCGGTGGCCACATGTTACGTCATCGATTCAGAGGTGTCCTACAATATTTTGTTGGAAAGACCGTGGATCCACGACCACAACATCGTTCCTTCAATTCTACATCAATGCCTTAAATATGTAGACGCACAAGGAACCGTACAAACTGAGGTGGCTGACCTAAACCCGTTTAAAGGAATAGAATCCTACTATTCCGATGCCGTGTTGTACTTCCAAGATCACACGGAGGAAGCGCCAGGCGAGGCGAAGGATGAAGCACTCGTCCGGGAGCCAGGAAAACCCTCCGCCGCACTACCGCTGTCAATCAGAGTGAAAGGACGAACCACTCGTCCAAAAGCCATAGAGTCTATGGCTATGAACAGATCCAACTCAGGAAAAGAAAGCGACTCTCTAATGGTTACTCTGAACCAAAAGCCTCCACCTTTGGTCATCAACCTTCGGCGCAACGGGCAGCCGACCGATGTAAACACGACCAGGAACGGAGTTCCAGATGATAATAAACTTTCTCTTTTCCAGTACATTGATGCTCAGATTCCAAATCAGGAATCTATGCCCCGTGACGAGGTAGGACCCATAGCACAAAAATTCTTGGCAGCTATAAACTTCTACCATCCATATGTCTGGGAAGCAGCGTCATCGTCCAACATCGTCATGATGTATGGACCCCATGAGGATTCTATCTTCGTTGTCCCGCCTAGCTGCAGCAGTCAGCACCCCATATTCTTCGGTCGCATACGCAGTCAACCGGCCAGCCTGGAAGACCCTTTCGATGACGATACTGGGAAAATGCAGATTCACCGATACAGCCCGCAGGCATTAAGGATCATACAAAACATGGGCTATGACTTGAAGCGGAAGCCAGGCCTCAACTACGGAAGAGGCAGACGAACGCCGCCACGCAGCAACCCCCGCTATCGTCAAACTCGTTTCAGGTTAGGGTATGCCACCTCCCTTACGACTTCTAAGTCGGATGAGGACATCTTTTTCTCCTCCCAGGACGGTCCGTCACCCCCCGACTCACCTGATGCTCTCGGACAAATGCTATCAGTAAATATGGTGGTGACAGATCCCCCAGAAGCAGATGAACAGGATTCTGAGCCATTTGAGAATGACTCTTGGGCTCAACAAATGGATACGCAGTGGGAATTCTGCTTCGAGCAAAGAGAACCTCCCACCAAAGACGAAGTTATCCAAATCGATATTGGGGGTGAACTTTCGCCAAAACCGATATTTATCAGTGACAATCTTCCCCCAGCTGAAAGGGGAGAAATCATACAGCTGATAAAGGAATAAGTCGACATCTTTGCATGGGATTATGGGGACATGCCGGGCCTTGACCCAAAGGTGGCTACTCATAAGCTCAATATATTGACCGATTCAAAGCCTATGAAGCAGCACCAACACCGGTTCCGCCCGGACATGATGGACGCCATTGAAGCTGAAGTCAAGAAGCTGATAGCCTGTGTTTTCATTCGGGAGGAACAACATTCCGACTGGGTCGCCAATGTTGTCCCAGTCATGAAGAAAAATGGGAAGGTACGTATCTGCATCGATTACTGAGATCTGAATGCGGCCTGCCCCAAGAATGAATTCCCTCTTTCCATCACGGACATCATGATCGACAACACCTGCGGCTTTGAACGCATGTCTTTCATGGACGGGTTCTCAGGGTACAATCAGATCAAGATGCATCCTGAAGACGAGAAGCACACTGCCTTCCGTACTCCATTGGGAGTATATTGCTACACAGTCATGCCCTTCGGATTGAAGAACGCCGGGGCTATATACCAACGGGCTATGAGAAGCATATTCCATGAACATTTACGCAAAACAGTAGAATGTTACGTGGACGACATAGCCGTCAAGAGCCGCCTCAAGGATGATCACATTCAAGACTTGAGGACGATATTCGAGTTAATGCGCCAACATTAACTCAAGATGAACCCTACGAAGTCCTTTCTGGGTGTATCTAGTGGCAAATTCCTGGGATTTGTCATCACCGCCAAAGGCATCCAGGTGGACCCTGACAAATTCTAGGCCATCTTAGAAATGCGATCGCCCCGCAATCTGAGGGAACTCCGGGGATTTCAAGGCCGTCTGGCTTATATCTGGAGGTTCATATCCAACCTCTCAGGAAGATGTCAGCCCTTTTCGCATCTCATGAAGAAAGGTGTATCCTTCATGTGGGACAAAACCTATCAGCAAGCATTCGGGGATATCAAACGCTACCTCACCAGTCCGCCAGTTCTGGTGCCTCCCGTTATGGGAAAACCGTTCTTGCTGTACGTCCGAGCAATGGATCATTCGCTAGGAGCTCTTCTCGCACAGAAGAACGATATAGGGCATGAACAGGCTATCTACTACCTCAGCAGGATGATGGTCGGAGCCGAACACCGGTACAACCCAGTGGAGAAAGAATGCTTGGCTCTGATGTTCGCTATCCAAAAGATGCGGCACTACGTCACCGGCCAGACTATCCACATCATCTCCAGGATTAACCCTCTTCGAGTACTGATGAGCAAGCCGAGCGTTCTTAATTCTCGACTCGCAACTTGGGCGATGCTGTTAACACCATATGACATGGTATACGTACCGCAGAAGTTCATCAAAGGCCAAGCGCTGGCCGACTTTCTAGCTGCTCATCCGATCCCGGAGACCTCCAAATTATACGAAGATATTCCCGACGAAGTTGCAGAATGTAATTCCGCAATGGAAGGTGACGCATGGCAACTGTTCTTCGACGGCGCCTCCAGAACCGGTCCTAAGGGAAACATTATTTCAGGAGTAGGGGTCGTCCTGGTCGCCCCTGATCAGCTCGTCATCTACCGAGCATATTCTCTTAGCGAACCCTGCTCCAACAATGTGGCAGAGTACAACGCTCTACTAATAGGGCTCCAAGTTGCTAAAGAGCTGGGGGTAGAGTCCTTGGAAGCTTTTGGTGATTCTCTGCTTATGGTCAATCAAGTCAGAGGAATATATGAAGTCCGGAATCCAGACCTCATCCCCTATCACCAAGCGACGGTCGAGATAGCCATAACATTCAAAAGATTCTTTCTAGAGCATGTCCCTCGATCCCAGAATCTGGAAGCTGATGCCCTAGCCAGTCTAGCGGCGGATTTAGCTACTCCTATAAGAAGGCAGAATTCGGTGATCCTTCTTAACAGAGATTTATTCTGCGTGAAGAACAACCTCCACATAGAACGCAGCCACGCTGTGAACACAGATCCCCCTGGAAAAGACTGGAGGAGTCCCTTCATAGATTTCGTCGCATACAGAATCTTGCCAGTAGACCCCAGAGAAGCAGTATCCGTCAAAAAGACGATCATTACGCTTCTACTTCGATGCATCTTCATAATGCCTATATCGTCGGACTTACGACGGACTGCTATTAAGATGTCTCTCAGACGATGAAGCACAGCAGGTTATCCGGGAAGCTCACGACGGCATATGCAGAGCGCATCAGCCCGGTCCTAAGCTACAGGATCGTATCAGAAGAATGGGCTATTACTGGCCCACTATGATCACAGACGCGATCAGCTATGCAAGACAATGCAGAGCCTGTCAGGTTTATGCAGACTTCATACACCAACCGTCTGAATATCTACATCCTACGATTGCATCATGGCCCTTCGAAGCATGGGGTATGGATATCGTTGGTCCCATTCACCCGTCTTTCTCCAGAGGCCACCGGTTCATACTGGCCATCACGGATTACTTCTCCAAATAGGTAGAGGCGATCCCTCTGACTGAGGTAAAGGCGTCTGACGTAATCAGCTTCATCAAACACCATGTCATTTATCGCTTCGGGGTACCCCGGAGGATAATTCACGACAATGGGCCTCAGTTCATCAGCCAAGCGTTTTATCAGTTTTGCGATAAAAATCGGATACACAATATTGCCTCTACGGCATATTATCCAGCTGCTAATGGTTTGGCGGAAGCTTTCAACAAAACCATTATCAAACTCTTGAAAAAATTTGTCTCTTCAAACAAGAGAGACTGGAATGAGAAGTTAGGCGAATGTCTCTGGGCATACCGCACAACGGTACGAACACCGACAGGTTGTACCCCTTTTTTACTGGTTTACGGGAGCAAAGCAGTTCTTCCCATCGGAATCCAGATCCCGTCGCTCAGGATAGCCGTGACTAGTGAGCTGACTCGAGAAAAGAATGACCTGTTAAGGCTCCAAGAGCTCGAAGGATTAGACGAGAAATGCCTCCAAGCTCAACAGCGCATCACGCTCTACCAAGCACGCATTTCCAAAGCTTTCAATCGTAAAGTAAAGGAAAGAGTGTTCAAAGTCGGCGAGCTAGTCCTAGCCGTAAGAAGGCCGATGATTCTTACTCACAGGAGTAAAGGCAAATTCCAGCCCAAGTGGGAAGACCCTTATGTGATCGAGACAACGTTCTCGAATGGCGCTTACAGGTTAGCCCAGCCAAATGGAGACCTGTTAATGGCTCCTATCAACGGCAAATTCTTGAAAAGGTACTATGCTTAAACTCTCCTGCTCGGGTGGAATATAGCAAGGATCTCATATTCTGACAAGACTACTCCCAAAACAAAACTAGTTGGATCATATCCTATCATGTCTGTATGACCTCTGAATAGATATGTCCTGCTAAGAAGCCTATCGAGAGTCTATCATGTCCATACTACCTCTGATATTACTCTCGCCTAAAGAAAAGGATTCTGCAACTATCATTTATATTCCAAAATGACGGGTCCACAAAAAGTCAGAAAAGAGTCGCCTTTATTTATTCCCAAAAAGGGAGGCAGAATTACATCTGGGCAAGCAAAAAGGGAAAGGATACATCATGATGGCGGAGTAGTCAGATTGCGGATCAGCCACTCCAGTGCAGCTATCCTCTCATTCCTAAGAACCAAGGCATCGGCGCGAGCCTGCTCCAGCCGTGCCTCGGGAGTGTTCGTAAGGG
Source organism: Iris macrosiphon (assembly GCA_036927795.1). Lineage (NCBI taxonomy): Eukaryota > Viridiplantae > Streptophyta > Magnoliopsida > Asparagales > Iridaceae > Iris > Iris macrosiphon. The sequence continues at coordinate 47,341,619 of JAYESA010000012.1, forward strand.
TTAGATCAGCCTTTGCCCGAAGACAGCCCGCACGAGCAGCTTCTGCACGGTCTAAATCCTGCCGCGCTGCGCTCAGACGACCAGCTGCTACCTCTAGACCCGCCAACGATTGAGAAGCCCACTCCTCAGCCCGAGCGAGTTTTTCCTTCAGCTTGGAGGCCCTCGCCGCGTTCCCTTCATGCTTGGTGCGACACTGCGTCTCAACGGCAAGAGCCTCTTCCACGACAGCTCTTCTCCTATCCATCTCCAGCTTATGCCTCTAGATGGAGTCGTCTAGGCTTTCCAGCTTTATAGCAAGCTGCGCAATCATGAGGTCGAACCGAGCCTGGACATCAGCATCGAGGCTGCCCCGAGTTAGCTGCAAGTATTCAGTAATGGGTTGCTCTAACCCATTAACCACCGCCTCCAGAGCGTCAGCTGCCCCAGGATCGCCGAGCTCCCTGATGACCACGATCGAAGCAAGAGAAGTCTTCTTCAGGCGCTCAAAATCTAGACCCTTCGCTAACACCATTGATATCATCGTTTTCAAACCGGTGTAGAAGAGGCTGGTATGTTGCTCGGTCAACGCAACTAGATCCGACTGGATGCCGGAAGCGGCCGCAATATCAGCAAGTTCCTCTCCAGGGATAATTGCAGACGAGGTGGCCACAGCCGTCGCATCGACGCATGGCACGACCGAAGAAGGTGCGACAACGACGGTCGAAGTCATCGCCACGCTCACAAGAGGCAAGGTCACGACGACGGGTTCATCCTCCTCTTGAGGTGACGAAACTACTCCGGGCGTACTGGCCTCCGAAGCCACTTCCTCATCAAAGTCGAACGCCTCCGTATCATCGTCTGGAGCCCGAGCGGAGCTAGAATGCGCTTCAACGCTATCCCCTAAAAAGAGGACAAGAAAGTTGATATCAGTATGATGATAATCTTTCTAAAGGAAGACATGAAGACGACATTTACCCGGAGCCAACGATATATACGACGCATCTGTACCCGAGGTAGCTAAACCACTCCTTAATGACGTAATACGAATCGTCATGCCTGGAGAAGGAGGTGGGCCGACTGACATCGCCGAGAGTTCTGCCAAGCCCTCACCAAGACGCGGTCGAGGTTCATTAGCCGAAATCTCGCCAGGCACGCTCGCTGACACAACGGGAGTTTTACCCGTTGCTGACCTCGGAAAAGATTCTCCCATCTGCCTCGGCCACACAGGCAAACTCGCTTCGCTACCTGGAGCAGCAGCCACGACAGGGACCTCTAGCGAGGATTCTCCGGCGCCGCCGGCCGGAACTGTAGAAGGTCCCTCTCTAAAAGACGAGGAACCTCCAGCCAAAGAATCATCCCTGATATGGGAAGAGGCAGGCTCACTCCCGGGAGCCTCAACACCAAGAATACGGAGAGGACAAGCGACCGTCTCCTTCCTCCTCTTACGAAAAGAAACTTCCTTCGAAGCAGAAGCCCGTCGCTTCCCAGAAGAGACTACCAAAGCCCCCACAGGCGGAGGCACTTCGCACCTCGGCACCGACACCAGAGGCTCATCCGGAGTACCAGACTCCTCGCCCTCATCCGAAGAAACCGAGGGGACGTCAACTCTTCCCCCAGGCTTGGGAGAAGACACCCTGAAGCTTCCACGCGTGTCAAAATTACGATGGAAGGTGTTAATCGCCACATAAAATTGGGCGTAAGAATGGAGAATGCGGAGCTCCGTGGAGGTTGTAACGACCGGCACGATAAAGATTGCCCCCGTATAACCCATAAGGAAATACCGCCACCCTCTAGCTCCATCAATGAGTCCTCCCCTGGACCTGAAGCTGGTAACGGCATTGCCCACGTGCAACTGATCGTACCCAAACTGCCTGGCGAACCGACTAGGCAAGTAGGGCTCGAAAAAGCAGTGATCTTTGCTCCTGTACAGCAGATGAGAGGGCCTAATACAGACCAACCAGTTAAAAGCTCTCGGGGAAAGGTCGATCTTCTCTCCACCTGAATCCTCAAGCCGCACCCCTGATTGATTGCGATGTACGGGGGAGACGATACAGAGAATCTTCCAATCATGGCTGAGGTTCAACACCAACCGACAGTCTAAGACTGTGTTCACATTCCAGGAGAAATCCTTGTAATTCAGCAAGAATATACCCCTCGAGCTGCTACCGTAGCCAGGAGACATCACCCGGGGATTGTGGAGGATTAACCATCCCATCAAGTATAGGTATGTTAATTCCACCCTGGGAAAACTCACACGCCGAGCTTCGTCGACGAGCAACCCATCAGTTATGGCTCTCAGGCCAGCCTGTATACGGCACACCATGGCGGAAAGCAAGCCCAGTCTTGCCCCAAACACCAGGTGCACTGCCGGCCATAGGATATTCCGGTGAATACGGTCCGCGGACGTTGTGCCGGGCACTACTACTCGACGCAGCCATATGGAGAGGAAACCAGCCAACTGGGCTTCCTTAGACAGAGGCCGGCGACAGCGCCTCAAGTAACTACAGGCCTTAGTGCCTTCGGGGTACTTTTCTACCCCCTCGACGAGAATCAAATCCGGAGCTGCGGCCTCCTCCATAAGACCCTCGACGACCTGGGCGCTAAGCACGCCCAAACAGTTCACGGGCTCACTTTTGCCCCCCGAGGCTTTCTCCGAATTGGCGGCCCTAGCTCGGTGAAAGAAGAGGTAGGACATCCACTTGGTGGTATGAGCCAAATCAGAAGGCTCGTTATAAAAAGCGGTGCACGCGAAGTATTGACACATCAGCTCCTGATATACTTCCGCCACCCGAGGGTCCAAATCCCCCAACTACCGGTTGGTGGAAACGTACTCTTCATATGGGGTATCCCCCATCGCAGTCTCGAGACAACTGCCATCTCGTGGAGCGCCAATCCTAACTCCCCCAGTGGAGTGGCAAAGGTCCCAGTGAGCGGAATGTACCGCTCCATCAGCGCCAGGAACAAGTTAGGGTTCGGAGGCAACCCGACGCTCGTCGCACTCATAGCGACATATAGTCCAATAACCTCCAGCTCTCTCCGGAAGTGCTTCAAGGCCCAGTCAACCAGGCATGTCCATCGGGAGTTTGTTGGGGCAATCCACCCATTACACCGAGGATTCTCCTTGGGATATACCCCGCCTCGTCCCATAAAGTCGTTGCAGAAGGTCAGCAATTGGACCGGCTGGATCACCGAGCTGTCTTCACTCGGACACTACCCGGGTACAGTCCCCGTAACAACGTCACAAAGCCGGAAGGGCGACTGACAAACGACCCCCGGTCAGCTCCTTTGAGATGAAAGATCTTCCCCGGCTTACCGTGAAGATCAGGAGTCAGCATCCACGACATCTTCCTGGGATGCGTCGTATGGAAGAAGGCCGAGATGGGATAATCCCTCGACATCGTTGGCAAATACAAAACCAAATTCCCGGCAGGGAAAACCCAGGGCTCCCTCTTGGGCCTCGTCTGGGACTGTTTGTCAATCATGTCCCCAAAGAGGAAAGCCGGCTTTATGTACTGCTTCCCGTCTACGTAGGTCAGGGGCTCACCATTAATCACGCTCAACAGCGTCCGCTCACCCTGTACCGATATCAGAAACCCCCTTCCCTCAGGATACTGGGGTCCGGAGATAGGAAATGCCACGTAGGACAGATCCTCCAGGTAGTTCGAGTGCAGCATCCCAGCAGCGGAGCCCATCACCTCGGCCAGTGGAGACTCACCCAAATCAACTGCAAAAGTGCAAGAAAAAGATATCACTACAAGTCTTACACGAACATGCAGACCGAAGAAACGACAGTCTGTGCTCTACGCAGGATTATGCAAATCTGGCCATTTTATGCCGGCAGTCCTCCCCACAAACGTAAAACTCAAATTTTACGATATACACCAATTTTCGGTAGCCAAAGCTTTTACGCTCAAAACTACGAAAATGTGGAGTCTCTACGCTGGCACATTAGAAATGTGGGCGTAAAAGATGAAAATGCCTCCGTGCATCAACTTCCTCCGAAAAAGCCATCAGCACAGAAGATGACCTAGCGCGGTCACGTTCAACATGTGCAAAGGATTTTTTTTCATCGTTTTTGTCACCCCAAAGGCTCTACCTCTAAGGCCGGGTGCGCTACTCGTCGGCGGGATACTTTGCTCAGAAGGAAGTTCGCCTTGCCCGACCAGAGACTCCCTCGCTGGGGCAGAAGAATGAGAGGAAGAACCTATGCTCTTTTCCTTAGCGGAGGGGGTTTATTTCGGCGCCATTTCTGAAGACTCGAGGTGCTCGGAGAAGGAACGAAGAAAAAATAGTCGAAAGCTCTCTTTCACAGAAGACAGATAAAAAGTTTTTCTCTCAAAAAACTTTGGGTATATATAGTCCGGGTCGACTCCTCAAATCCTCGGACGAACTCCTCGAGACCCTAACCAAATCTCGCAAATTAAATGATGGGTTATGATTGGATGCTACGTCAGCCCACTACCCTTGGAAGACGGACAGTCAGCAAATTCGAAAGATTTTTCGTGCAAAACGGTTCAGCGGGTTCTACGCTAAATGAGCTTTCTACGCTCGACAGCAACGGATCTACGATTTTACGCTCGCAAGCTACAAGTCTATGATTTTACGCCCGGATGCCTTTGTGCTCGGTAGCTTTTATGCTCGAGAGGCCACAAACCTATGACTTTACGCTCAGCAGATACCAAATCGACGATCTTACGCTCGGTGGCGCTCAATTTACGCTCAGAGGCAACAGATCCGCAAACTTCACGCTCGAAGAAATTTTCTTTTCATGAGCTACAAATCAAATAATTCTACGCTAAAGGAGCTTTCTACGCTCGACGGCTACGAATCTACAGCTTTACGTTCGACAGCTATAAGTCTATGGTTTTATGCCCGGATGCCTTTGTGCTCGGTAGCTTTTATGCTCGAGAGGCTACAAACCTACGACTTCACGCTCAGGAACCACAAGTCTACGATTTCACGCTCGATGGTGTTTTTACGCTCAGAGGCTACAGATTGATGATTTCACGCTCCACGACTTTTCGCATATCCAAACAGTCCCCAAGGCGGTCAATTGCAAAGAGTTCACACCGAAGATACTCGTTCTTGACCCAAAGCATCCCAAGTACCCGAAGCATACAAGAGTTCAAACATTAAGAAATTACTCTTCTCGGGTCAATTGGAGGTTCATCCAGACTCCAGTCTGAATACCTCGTCTACCAAGATGGCAAACTCAGTTTTGACAGCCATTCTTCGATCCTGTCCCAAGGGATTTTCGAGAAGTCACTCTTGAAGACGAAGTATGAACAAAAATTTTGTTCATCAGAAGTTCAGAGCTCTACGCGGTTCCTCGGTCCTAGCAACAGGACAGTTCTAAAATGTTCAAAATGCTCTACAGCGTTCTATGGACTATTCATTATGCGTAAAGGACAGGACCTAGCACTCTTTCTACAGAGTCGGCGTAAAGATTCAGACGTGTTGAAGCTACACATATTCAGACTTCACAGCAACGTATGGCAAGATGATCATATGAAGAAGCAAGACAATTTTATTAAAGATCAAAATCATGATTACATATGAGGGAAATCTAATCAACAAGGGTTTTCTTTTCATTTTCATGATTACATCTGAGGAAAACTCCATCTACAAAGGAGATACCCCCTCGTCGTCTGAAGATCGCCCAGAAGCTGTCCTGACAGGTTCTCGCATGGGTGGAGATCTTCCTCTTCTTCGAGGACAGTTCATCGACTACCACAGTCATGAACAAGAAGATCCTCCATTCGCCATGGCCGATCCGGTTGAGGTATCTTCTACCCAACTCGATCAAGGACGACAGATTACGGTTTGTCTAATCTCGTCCACGGGGATCTCAGGAGAAGAGATACAGCTTGCAAGCAGTGTGGTGAAATATGATCCTTCCCTTCTCCGAAAGAACCACCATACAAAGTTGCTGATCATCCCGAGCAAAGGAGGCTAAGATATCCCTCCATGATCCATCGTTGCAGTGGATATTTGCTCGAAGACGCCATCTTTTTGGCTCCCTACATGCTAGAAGAACATGATCTCCTTCTTCCCCAGGTCGACCCGACGAACTCCGGCGATCATCTCTGCATGGTGATGGGAATGTGGTGAGAACAGGTTCACCCTCCCAGCCTTTTTATAGGCAAAAGAGATCACAGCGGTCCCCAATAAATCCGCCATAAAGTCCGCATCGACCGTTTCAGCGCTCCATTCAGAAATGTTTCGAGTTACGAGGGGCCATTCATGCTTTATTCAAAGCGTTTCAAATTCCGAAGAATTTAAAAGCTTTGAAGGAGGTCTTGTAGAAGCATGAAAAATACGCTGGGAAGAGCTACGCAACCTCTTGATGCAGAGCAGCGTAAACGGAGGCCTTCAGAGCCATCAAGCGTACAACAGAGCTTTCTCTGCTAAAACACGGCATGAAGTATAAGCTCAAAGGACCATCCGTGTAAGTGCAGTACGTCCAGGCCGCTCCAGCATAAAACAGAATTCTTCATCGCCTCCATGGCATAAAACTCAACCGCTCTCAAAGCAGCGTTAATGCGTACGAGGAACGCTTCGTCTTCCCCGAAATGAACCTGTCAAGTCACGCAGTAAATCTGACCTCTGACTCCTGACAAAAAGTGCTGTACGGCTACCCAGACGACGGCTGAAAATGATGGCAGACCCCTCGGGACGCGCCCCACAGTATGATGGCGGATCTCGACATTTAATGCAGAGGATTTGGTTAAAGCATCACCAAACTGTCGTTTACTGGAGTCCCCTCAGCATAAACCGCTCTTTCGCGTACAAGAGAATACGCTGCCCTGTTTTACACAGGCAAATATGAGCTGTTTTACGCTCCGCAGCAGGCAAACCGCCTGCCACGTCAAAAGCTGCACCTCGTACGGGACTCGAGGCACGTCTCCACGTCTAATTGCACAGAGCGATGACAGTTTCTCTCAAGGCACGTCTCTGCGACGGGTGCACAGAAGGGCTGCAGACCTTCAAAACACGCCTCCGTATTTAATGCATAAGATGGTGGCAAATCTCTGCAAGAGATTCGATTATATCTCCAAAAGCCGTAATTCCGGCTAAGACGTCCACATCAGCACGGTACGCAGCGGCTTCTACGCCCATTCTAGTACAGTACGCAACGGCTTCTACGCCCATTCAGGATCTGTGCTCATACGGCTTCTACGCCCACTCAGTCTCTACGACCACTCGGTTTCTACGACCACTCAGCTTCTATGCCTGCTCGGCTTCTATGCCTGCTCGGCTTCTATGCCTACTCGGCTTCTATGCCTGTTCGGCTTCTATGCCTATTCGGCTTCTATGCCTACTTGGCTTCTATGCCATGGTGACAGACATTTGGCTTCTATGCCAACCTCTGCTACACAATGGATACCTACCTACGTGACTTTTACGCCGTGATCTTAGTAGCAATTGTACGCGTTGTGTCCCCTTAGTTGGACCCGTGTCACACGCTCATTCAAAAGATCATCTATACGTAGGCATTGGTTACTTTAACCATTGTGTAAAAGGGTGTTGTACTTTGTACTCCTTGGTTGTTACACCGATGGAGTGGTCACTGTCACCAAAACTCTATAAATAGAGACCCCTATCTATGGGGAACAAGGTCGACAATTTGGAAGATCGAACCAGGTCGGAGAATTGGTAAAAAGAGAGAGAGGGAGAGAGAGCAACCAGAGCTCAGGCAAAGAGTAGGGATCGACGACTTCAGCATCGTGCATCCACCCTCTTCTGCAACCTTCGGAGCTGCTTCCTGTCTCCTACGGCACTTCTTCAACATCGTGTGGTCCAAGGGCTAAAGTGATCGACCGCAGATCAGACACCTATAGCAGTATCTACCCAGATTAAATAAATTGTACTCCCACATCCTCGTATAGGATTATATTATACAAGTTTGTTTGTAAACAAAAGAAGGCGGGTTTCGTGTAAACCCCCATATCGAATACATTCCTATTCTTTTCGTTTAAATAACCACAAACAGTAGTCAATAATGTTTATGGGAGAAATTATCTTCGTTTGTAACAGAAATATCCTACAAGTCAAGATTCACATAACGTCTTAGTCGCATATCATCGTGGCCGCATATGTGCTCTCGTTTGGCTTTGGTAGTATGGACACTCTGGACGTACTATATTATTGTCGCATACGTGCTCTCATTTAGCCTTGGTCGAATGGACACTCTGACTAAATGATGACAAGGTCGTATGGGTATATAACCGTATGTAAGCTCTCGTTTGGACTTGGTCGGATGGACACTCTGGCCGTATGATGACCAGGCTGCATAGGCATATAGCCGCATATGAATGGACACTTGGCGTAGCATGTCTGTTGAGGCCATCAATGAGTTGATATAATATTTTTCTTTTTCTGAGCTGTCATCTTCACGAATCTCGAAGCATCTCAATGTCATAAGTGATGTGTCAAAGTCTGACAGTCATCGAATGCTCTGTCAGGGGGTTTTATGTAGCCTTCCTGCTCTGTCATCGTTTAGGTCACATAGAGTATACTATGCGGCTTTTAGATCTTTGGTTAACCAGGAAACATGTGGCTTCTCTATGACTTGGTTGTTTAGCCACAGGTAACTTTTTTGTGGCTTGGTTGCATTTTTATGGGACATGACCTCTATACGGCCTGTATGACTTTTTTATGCTTCTACATGACCCACTTCAAAGTTTCCAAAATAATAAGTTTAGAATACTTTCAAAGAAGCATGGCCGAGCGCTATTGGCCGCATATGCAGGGCATGCCGCATAGTCTCATGGTCGTATAGTTGTATCTGACAGGCTGGCTGATCATTTAATGAGAAGATTTTCTTTGATCCCCGCGAATATCTCTTGAAATTATGTGACATCAGGGGATAAAGTGGCTCAACTAACGAGAATTTGCCACTGTCACGACCCGCACCCAAAAATTGGGCATGAGCCGTGGGTACGTCCAGCCTACGCCGCAGAATCGACGGTAGAACGCTGTAAAGGTCCGTTCTAGGTCAACCATATCTATCTATATCTCACAGAAAAATCCGGCATGACTTCTCCAAAAGGAGGGCAACCACGCAATATATATATCAAAATCCTCTCCAAAAGGAGGGCAACCACGCAATATATATATCAATAATCTCAATCACAAAATCTAGAGGAAGAATATAAGCACGATATGATATAAACAAAGAAACAGAACCAAGAGAGCAAGACAATCCAAAATAATACAGTCCAAGGCCATAATAGCTACAACATCTCACAGCCACAAAAGAATAAGTACAATCATCCAAAATAAAATACTGGGATCAACCCAGGAAACCCACCTAGCTAACTAGGGTGCTATAGGCGTCTCCTCGGCGCACTCCTCCTCGGCCACGGGGTCACAACAGTCGTCAACACCCGGCCCGTAGAACGTCGGGCAATAGTCCTCAGGATCCTCTGGAAAATATATGCCCAGTCAGGACTGGAGCAAAGTACATAACTCTGAAAGTAACTCCAAATACATGGTAAGGTGTATATGACGAGCAATAAAAAAGTATACAAGATGCACAGGAAATAAATATATGCTGGAGCACAATAAGTAGCTGCAAAGTAAACTGGAGAACAATACAAGTACTAAAAAAGTAACTGCAGGTGAGAAACATGAATACTAGCTAAGTGCCTTGAGCACAAGTTCGTTATGTGATCGGCTTAGGTTGCACATGAAAAATACTATGATAACTCCGTTATGCGTGAGTTGCATAACCGACATACACATGAATACTGTTTGGCTTTGATCACATAACCAACTCCTACTCCCCTCCCCCACTAATACCATTGGATCCAACCACAACACGCTACATACATGATAATAGCTCGCGCACACAAAGGCGAGAGCACAAGAAGCACATGATAGCACATGAGAATCAATACCCGAAGCACATGATGAAATACACGTGATAGAGTACCCGCTGAACACGGTAAGGAGGATAGCATCTCATGACGGGATCCACTAGTACCAGCTCGTGTAATAATGTATCAGAATCAAGTATTACAGTTCTAGAACAGGTAATATAAACGCTATCATGAAATGGAAACTATCAGAGGTAGGTACTCGCCTGATGTCCTGAGCAACTGATGAGGATCGAGATCCGGACCTGTGTCGCAAGGACCTAATGCGAAAAGTAGAATTAAACAGGGTTCTAAGCATTTAAACTGATATAAAATAATTAAAAATAGGCTTCTAGGGCTATTCTAGGTCGAACGGGTCAAACCGGTGAAATTCGGGTCAAAAAGTCAACACGGGGTCCAAAAAGTCAACTCTAGGTCAAAACTAAGTCAACCGTTGACTTTTACGGTCAACGGGGACAATTATGGTCAAAGCTAGGTCAAACTAGGGTGTCCCTGAAATTCTAGGTCAAACCGAGCTCATTAAGCTACTAAACTCACAAACTCGCCTAATCGAGATATCGGGATACCCTCGGTATCCGATACCTCGCCCTAGGCCACGCACCCCGCCTAAACCCGCTAAAACCTAAGCTAGCACGTGTAATTATATATATATAAACATATAAAAATTACTCCAAAACATTTTCTAGGCTAATGCTCAAATACCCCGCTCGAAACTCAATACCTTGAATATCTCAAGGTATCGAGATACCTCGGTATCTCAAGGTATTGAGGTTTCACTCTAAAACCCCTCTAGCTAGCTATCTAGCTACTAATTATGCACCTAGTTATTAATCTAGGCTAGGTAATATAGATATCTACCATATTTATATATATCTAAGTATGTATATACCTATATATATAGATATCCACACACATATACCCAAATACCCATTATCTTACCCTACGCATAAATATATATATGTATATATACTATATCTAGATATCTAACTATCTATCTAGCTATAGGTATAGATATCTATATCTTAGATAGATGTATATCTAGGTATCTAGCTATCTACCTATCTAGTATCTATAAATCCAACTATCTACCTATTATCTTATTTACCTAACTATCAAACAAACTATCTAACTAATAATTTAACTATCTATCTATGATACTATCTATCCTACTATCTATTTATCTATAAACTATCTATCTAACAATCCACATAACCACCTATCTATACCCAAACCTCGCTGCATGCTGGAGCTTGCACTGCTGCTGCTGCTGGCTCCTTGCTACTGCTGATGCTGCTGCTTTATGCTGCTGCTACTGTAGCCTTGCTGCTGCTGCTGCAGCTTCCTGCTGCTGTGCAGGCAGCAGCAGCTGCTGCCTGCCTGCTGTGCTGGACCCCCCCCCCCTCTAGCTACAAACACACACACACACACCTATATATATATATACATATCAACCTATATATATATACACACACATATAACCATATATATACTACTACATACCTATATATATATACACTTATATCTATTCTAACACACTCACTAACACACACACCTACACACTCACAAACACACTAATACACACACTCACACACAAATATATACATAGCTACAAATATATATAAACACACATATTAATATATATATACACATATACAAATATATATATATATATATATATATATATATATATATATATATATATATATATATATACACACACACTCTAAGATACATATATATACATATACACATTCAAATATATATATATACATATGCACATACAAGCACACTTACACATACATATATATATATACACATAGACATATACACACACAAGCACATAGATCTAAATACACACATATATATAAATATATATATATATATATATATATATATATATAAACACACATATAAATATATATAAATAGACACATATAAATATATATATATATAAAGAGACACAACACCACTCAACCACAACACGCAACAACACGCCCCACTCACGCCCAACGACCCCGACACTCACCAATACCCTAAAATATATAAAATATAACTCGAAAACTCTAGCACACACTCCCCGATACTAACCCAACGCGCGCACAAGCCCGAAACGAGGAAACCAAGTCGAAATGGCCGTTCGGTCATTTCGACGAACACGTGGTGCGCGGTTCAGAAAACCTCCTGAAATACACACCAAACGAACTCAGAATAGGACCAAAATTTACCCACGCACTCTAAACGATGCCTAGATCCTAGAAAATGTGCTTCTGCGTCAATTCTAGGTCCGTGGCGGAAACGCGCATGCACTTAGAATCGGCGACGACGAAAAACCCCAATTTCGCCCGAAACGCCCGTTTCTCCGTGACACGACTTTCCGTGTCCAAACGGAGACACGCACTCACTCTCTAGACACCCGACAACGTCTATCTAGGTCCGTCTAACCTAGGGCATCACCCAAAATTGAGCCAAATTCGGATTCCACCCGAATTCGACACAAAACCTAGTGTCAAAGTCTCTAAACTCAACCAAACTAGTTCCAACTTCCTCCTACGGGTAGGCTTAGGGTCTAGGAAGGTTCTATAATACTAATTACACTACACAAAAATAATTAGGAAGAAAAAAGTTAGGTTTTACCTCTTGGGAGTTGAAATTCCAAGGCCAAAGTCTCACAACCCCTAGAAATCACCTCCCTCAAGCTCCAAGCCACCAAATCTAGCTCCCACACTAGATCTAAGCTCCTCACACCTAGGTTAGGGAAAAAGCAAGATTAGGGCTAGTATAAGGAGAAGGAATGGAAGAAGAAAGAAGAAAAATGGAAGAGGGAACTCACCTTGGAGAAGAAGGAAGAAGAAAGAAGAAGTGGAGAAGAAGAAAAATAAAGAAGTAAAGAATAAAGAGAGGGGGCTGCTGGAATTCTCACGGGTGGGTTAGGTAGGGGCCGGCCAAAGCAAATATAAAAGGGTTACACAAGCTCCAAATGCCCAAAATACTCTCCCCTAAATTGGTTTTGGATTTCGGGTTCCAAAAACACTCAAACTAACTCCAAATCTCTCCAACTAACCTCCTAAAAATAAAATAAATATTTTTAAGTCCCAAAATAATTCTCACAAGGGTGTGGGCTGGGTCGGACATGGGTCCACTAGGGTCTGACATGGATCCAGGCTAGCCAAAACCCTAAAACAATCATTCAAAAAATAATACAAGCACTAAATAAATATAAATATAATTAATTAAATACAATCCACTATTTGTCAAATAAAAATAAAAAAATATATCCTATTTTCTAGAATTGGGTAGTGACACGTCTACCCTCCTTTAAATAATTTTGTCCTCAAAATTAAAAAGACAAAACTAGGACAGGAATGCAAAGAAAGAACCATACCTCAGGGCTCGAAGAGATAGGAGTATCGCTCGCGCATTTCATCCTCCCTCTCCCAGGTCGACTCCCCTGGAGAGTGATGCCTCCACGCGACGCGAACCAAGAGAATAGTCTGGTTCCTCAATACCTTCTCCCGCCGATCCAGAATCTCCACCGGCTGCTCTGGAAAGCTAAGAGTAGGGCCCACCTCGATCTCCGAGTGATCCAATACGTGACTGGGATCCGCCACGTACCGTCTCAACTGCGATACGTGGAACACATCATGAACTCCCTCCAGCGTAGGCGGCAACTCAAGCCTATACGCCACGGCGCCGACCCTCTCAAGGATATGGAAGGGTCCGACGAAACGTGGGCTAAGCTTCCCGTCTCCATCGAAGCGAATAGTGCCCCGCGTCGGAGAAATCCTCAGGAACACCAGATCTCCAACCTAGCACAAACAAGGTCTCAGCACTTAGTCTAAAACAAGCAATCACAAGCAAACACAAGAACAAAATCTAGATTCTAAGCTATACCTCGAACTCCAAAGGTCTCCGGTGGCTATCGGCCCAATGCCGCTGCCTGTCCTGCGCCACCCGAAGTCTATCTCTAATGAGCTTGACCTTCTCTGCCGTATCAACCACCATCTCCGGGCCAAGCAAAGCTCTCTCACCTACATCATCCCATGACAACGGAGTGTGACACCTCCGTCCATACAATGCCTCGAAAGGTGACATCTCGATACTGGCTTGGTAGCTGTTGTTGTAAGCAAACTCTACCAAGTGCAAGTGATCCTCCCAAGAGCCTCTGAAATCCAAAACACAAGTGCAAAGCATGTCCTCAAGTGTCTGGATGGTCCTCTCTGACTGACCATCTGTCTGTGGGTGATACGCACTACTAAACTTGAGCTGGGTGCCCAAGCTAGCCTGCAGGCTCCTCCAGAAATGCGAAGTGAAGCGACTGTCCCGATATGATACTATGCTCACTGGAACTCCATGCAGTCTGACTATCTGGCGCATATACATCTCTGCTAGCCTCTCTGTAGACGTACCCACTTTGAATGGTAGAAAGTGGGCCGATTTGGTCAACCTGTCCACGATGACCCAAATCGTATCCTTCCCGCCTGAAGAACGGGGAAGTCCAGAAACAAAATCCATGGTCACATGCTCCCATTTCCACTCCAGAATGGGTAACGGCTGGAGCAATCCTCCTGGCCTCTGCCTCTCCGCCTTCACCTGCTGGCACACTAAGCATCGGGATACGAAGCATGCTACCTCCCACTTTATCCTGTACCACCATACATGTTGTCTCAGATCTCTATACATCATGTTGGCACCTGGATGCATAGAGTACTGGGATCGATGCACCTCCTGGAGAACCTCCTCGCGCAATGACCCACTCGGCACACACAACCTGGTACCGTGCCGCAAAGAACCATCATCAGCAATGGTGAAGTCATCTGCTAATCCCATCTGAACCTGCTCCCTGATGCTCCTCAGGGACTCATCCTCAAACTGTGTAGCCCTGATCCGGTCTACCAACTCTGACTGAATCTGCAATCCCCACATCTGTATCTCAACTCCAGGCACTATCACCTCAATGCCCAAGCTCTCTAGATCTGCCAGAAGATAACGATCTGTAGTCAGGCACATAGCTACCGGATACCTGCTCAATGCATCCGCAACTACGTTCGCCTTCCCTGGATGATACTGCAACGATATGTCGAAGTCTTTCATCAACTCCAACCATCTCCTCTGCCTCATGTTCAGCTCTTTTTGGGTAAATACATACTTCAAGCTCTTGTGGTCTGTGAAGATCTCCATACGCTCTCTATATAAATAGTATTTCCACAACTTCAGAGCAAAGATGACCACTGCCAACTCCAAATCGTGGGTAGGGTAGTTCTTCTCATAAGGATGTAATTGCCTGGAAGCATAGGCAATCACCCTCCCATTCTGCTGCAACACACAACCCAGTCCCTTCCCCGATGCATCACTATAGATAGTGAAACCTCCAGAACCTGATGGCAACGTCAACACTGGAGCTGTCGTCAACCTCCTCTTCAGCTCATCAAAGGCGATCTGGCACTCCTCTGACCAAACAAACTCCATGTCCTTCCGAGTCAGCCTAGACAACGGCTGTGCAATCCGGGAAAAATCCTGAATAAATCTCCTGTAGTAGCCTGCCAGCCCCAGGAAACTCCTGACCTCGGCTACTGAACTCGGAGCACTCCATGCCTCAACTGCCATGATCTTTCTCGGATCCACCGATATACCCTCTCCAGTCACCACATGACCAAGAAATTCAACCTTGTCAAGGAATAACTCATACTTCGAGATCTTTCCATAAAGCTCCTTCTTCCTGAGAGTCTCCAGCACTATCCTCAGATGCTCCTCGTGCTCCTCTGGGGTCTTCGAATACACCAAGATATCATCTATAAACACTACCACAAACCTGTCCAGATGCCGATGGAACACCTTGTTCATCAGATTCATGAACACTGTCGGGGCATTAGTCAACCCAAACGGCATCACCAAGAACTCATACTGTCCATATCTGGTCCGAAAAGCTGTTTTCGGAATATCCTCCTTCCTGACCTTCACCTGGTGGTAGCCTGTCCTCAGATCAATCCTGGAAAACACCCTCGCTCCGCTCAACTGGTCAAATAGATTATCAATACACGACAGTGGATACTTGTTCTTGATTGTGAGGCTGTTCAGAGCCCTGTAGTCGATACACATCCGTATCGACCCATCCTTCTTCGGCACAAAAAGTACCGGAGCACCCCACGGAGAAGAACTAGATCTGATAAATCCCTTGTCCTGAAGCTCATCCACCTGCTTCTTCAACTCTACCAGCTCACTGTTGCTAACTCTATAGACGTGCTGGGATATCGGCTCCGCGCCTGGCACCAAGTCTATAGAGAACTCCATATCTCTGTCCGGAGGTAACCCTGGCAACTCCTCCGGAAAGATATCCATATACTCCTCTATCAGTGGATATAGCGACCTCGGCTCTACCACCAGGGCTCCGCAGAAGACTCCCTCGGTCTGCTCCGCTGCTCCTCTGGCAAACTGAAACTCTGGCTAACCTGGCGGACTGAACAAAACTCTGCCTCCACGATAATCTATACTAGCACAATGCGTACTCAACCAATCCATCCCGAGTACAATATCGTAGCTCGGAAGTGGCATTACGAGTAGGCACACACTCAACTCCCGGCCTCCCAAGGTAACTCTCCGGTCTCTGCAGACATCACGGACTAGGATAATACCACCCCCGGTCATGATCTTGCAGAGTCTAGCTAAAGGTTCAGCAACAAGATGGTGTCTAACAGCAAAAGATACAGACACAAAGCTATGGGAAGCACCGGAATCAAATAAAGCAAGTGCTGGAATAGAATCAAGGAGAACAGAACCTGAGATAACGTCACCAACTGGCTCGGCCTCGTCCACTGTCAGGGCAAAAGCTCGCCCCTGCTGTCCTCCTCGGTGCTGTTGCTGGTGCTGGGCGAACCTCTGCTGCTGAGTCTGCAAAGGCGGACCTCTCTGCTGCGCTGCAGGTGCTCTGGCTGGTGCCCTCTGAGCGGCTCCTCCGCCCTGAGCTGTACGGGCAAGCGCTGAAGGACAATCCTTCAGCTGGTGATCTGCTGTGCCACACAATAAACATCTGCCCAGCCCCTTTCTGCATATATCCCATCCGTGCCCTGGCTTCTTACAGAAAAGGCAAACGATGGGCTGCCTCTGGCCCTGCTGCTGACCCTGCCTCTGCTGCTGGGGCGCCTGCCGGAAAGACGCACGACCCTGACCCTGGTACTGCTGGGTCTGCTGGAATGGCCTCTTGGCTGGGCCTGCACTGCTACTTGCTCCTGAAGCATCTCTGCTCCTCTTCGTCTTCAGCTCTAGGTCATCCTCAGCTCTCTGTGCGTCGCAGATAATCTGCTCGAAGGTCGCCTCATGGTCGCTCCTGATCAAGGACTTGATCGCCATGACCAAGCCCTTGCGGAACTTTCGCGCCTTCGCTGCCTCAGACAACCCCTCAACAAATCTGCCCAGACGGCAGAACTCCGCTGTATACTCGTCCACTAGCATACTCCCCTGGACGAGCGCCTCAAACTGACTCTCCAATGCACTGAGAGCCACGTCCGGGAAGAACTTCTCCTTGAAAAGCTTCTTGAAAGCCTCCCAAGTCAATCCCGGAACTGCTATCCGCGTATCCGTGCGGAACCAAGTAAGGGCAAGGTCGAACATCTGGCTGCCCGCTGCCTCTATCTGCATGCTGGCTGGGATCATCGCCAGCCTGAAGATGCCCTCTATATGCTCGATCCAGTCGTCGGCGTACAGGATCCCCTCTGTGCCGCGGAACTTCTTAGGCCGCATCCTCTGAAAATCGATGATAGTACCCGGCCTAGGATACTGAGCCTGCTCTGACTGTGGCTGGATCTGAGCCACTCTGTCGACCGCTGTCATAGCCACCTGATGAGCATTCTCAATGCCCATCCTCATAACATCGGTCTGGCGGTGCTGCGCATCCATCATCTCTCGGAAGAATGCGAACAACTGCGTAGCATCCACTGGTGCAGGCGGTGGTGGAGGAGGTACCACCGGAACAACTGGGGTGACTCTCGGATCAATGGGAGTAAGGGGATCTCTGAGAGAAACTGACGCTCCCTCAACCGCAGGAGTGGCGAGTGGAGCGGTAGCGGCTGTCGGAAGTCGAGCAGGTCGAGAGGTGGCAGACCTCTCGGTAGCAGCTGCTGGGGTGGTGCGCTGAGATCTGGTCTTCGGAGGCATCCTGAACACAGATCAAAAGAAGTCAATATAGTGCAAGAAACGATAACATCAATGAAGGACAGTAATATTACAAAAGAAACAATTTTAGGAAAAATTAAAGATAGCAAAAGAAAGCAGGAAGGGTCCTAGTTGTGATTGAGCACACTCTCTCTCAGCCTATATCCTATATCCTATTGCAGGTAAACCTAAAAACTAGACCTGCATGGGCCACCACCAAAAACGTGTCACGACCCGCACCCGAAAATCGGGCATGAGCCGTGGGTACGTCCAGCCTACGCCGCAGAATCTGCGGTAGAACGCTGTAAAGGTCCGTTCTAGGTCAACCATATCTATCTATATCTCACAGAAAAATCCGGCATGACCTCTCCAAAAGGAGGGCAACCACGCAATATATATATCAAAATCCTCTCCAAAAGGAGGGCAACCATGCAATATATATATCAATAATCTCAATCACAAAATCTAGAGGAAGAATATAAGCACGATATGATATAAACAAAGAAACAGAACCAAGAGAGCAAGACAATCCAAAATAATACAGTCCAAGGCCATAATAGCTACAACATCTCACAGCCACAAAAGAATAAGTACAATCATCCAAAATAAAACACTGGGACCAACCCAGGAAACCCACCTAGCTAACTAGGGTGCTATAGGCGTCTCCTCGGCGCACTCCTCCTCGGTCACGGGGTCACAACAGTCGTCAACACCCAGCCCGTAGAACGTCGGGCAATAGTCATCAGGATCCTCTGGAAAAAATATGCCCAGTCAGGACTGGAGCAAAGTACATAACTCTGAAAGTAACTCCAAATACATGGTAAGGTGTATATGACGAGCAATAAAAAAGTATACAAGATGCACAGGAAATAAATATATGCTGGAGCACAATAAGTAGCTGCAAAGTAAACTGGAGAACAATACAAGTACTAAAAAAGTAACTGCAGGTGAGAAACATGAATACTAGCTAAGTGCCTTGAGCACAAGTTTGTTATGTGATCGGCTTAGGTTGCACATAAAAAATACTATGATAACTCCGTTATGCGTGAGTTGCATAACCGACATACACATGAATACTGTTTGGCTTTGATCACATAACCAACTCCTACTCCCCTCCCCCACTAATACCATTGGATCCAACCACAACACGCTACATACATGATAATAGCTCGCGCACACGAAGGCGAGAGCACAAGAAGCACATGATAGCACATGAGAATCAATACCCGAAGCACATGATGAAATACACGTGATAGAGTACCCGCTGAACACGGTAAGGAGGATAGCATCTCATGACGGGATCCACTAGTACCAGCTCGTGTAATAATGTATCAGAATCAAGTATTACAGTTCTAGAACAGGTGATATAAACGCTATCATGAAATAGAAACTATCAGAGGTAGGTACTCGCCTGATGTCCTGAGCAACTGATGAGGATCGAGATCCGGACCGGTGTCGCAAGGACCTAATGCGAAAAGCAGAATTAAACAGGGTTCTAAGCATTTAAACTGATATAAAATAATTAAAAATAGGCTTCTAGGGCTATTCTAGGTCGAACGGATCAAACCGGTGAAATTCGGGTCAAAAAGTCAACCCGGGGTCTAAAAAGTCAACTCTAGGTCAAAACTAGGTCAAACGTTGACTTTTACGGTCAACGGGGACAATTATGGTCAAAGCTAGGTCAAACTAGGGTGCCCCTGAAATTCTAGGTCAAACCGAGCTCATTAAGCTACTAAACTCACAAACTCGCCTAATCGAGATACCGGGATACCCTCGGTATCCGATACCTCGCCCTAGGCCACGCACCCCGCCTAAACCCGCTAAAACCTAAGCTAGCACGCGTAATTATATATATATAAACATATAAAAATCACTCCAAGACATTTCCTAGGCTAATGCTCAAATACCCCGCTCGAAACTCAATACCTTGAATATCTCAAGGTATCGAGATACCTCGGTATCTCAAGGTATTGAGGTTTCGCTCTAAAACCCCTCTAGCTAGCTATCTAGCTACTAATTATGCACCTAGTTATTAATCTAGGCTAGGTAATATAGATATCTACCATATTTATATATATCTAAGTATGTATATACCTATATATATAGATATCCACACACATATACCCAAATACCCATTATCTTACCCTACGCATAAATATATATGTATATATACTATATCTAGATATCTAACTATCTATCTAGCTATAGGTATAGATATCTATATCTTAGATAGATGTATATCTAGGTATCTAGCTATCTACCTATCTAGTATCTATAAATTCAACTATCTACCTATTATCTTATTTACCTAACTATCAAACAAACTATCTAACTAATAATTTAACTATCTATCTATGATACTATCTATCCTACTATCTATTTATCTATTAACTATCTATCTAACAATCCACATAACCACCTATCTATACCCAAACCTCGCTGCATGCTGGAGCTTGCACTGCTGCTGCTGCTGGCTCCTTGCTACTGCTGATGCTGCTGCTTTATGCTGCTGCTACTGCAGCCTTGCTGCTGCTGCTGCAGCTTCCTGCTGCTGTGCAGGCAGCAGCAGCTGCTGCCTGCCTGCTGTGCTGGACCACCCCCCCCCCCCCCCCTCTAGCTACCAACACACACACACACACACCTATATATATATATATACATATCAACCTATATATATATATATATACACACATATAACCATATATATACTACTAGATACCTATATATATACACTTATATCTATTCTAACACACTCACTAACACACACACCTACACACTCACAAACACACTAATACACACACTCACACACAAATATATACATAGCTACAAATATATATAAACACACATATTAATATATATATACACATATACAAATATATATATATATATATATATATATATATATATATATATATATATATATATATATATATATATATATATATATATATATATATATATATATATATCAATACACACACACTCTAAGATACATATATATACACATACACATTCAAATATATATATACATATGCAAACACAAGCACACTTACACATACATATATATATATATATATACACATAGACATATACACACACAAGCACATAGATCTAAATACACACATATATATAAATATATATATATATATATATATATACATAAACACACATATAAATATATATAAATAGATACATATAAATATATATATAAAGAGACACAACACCACTCAACCACAACACACAACAACATGCCCCACTCACGCCCAACGACCCCGACACTCACCAACACCCTAAAATATATAAAATATAACTCAAAAACTCTAGCACACACTCCCCGATACTAACCCAACGCGCGCACAAGCCCGAAACGAGGAAACCAAGTCGAAATGGCCGTTCGGTCATTTCGACGAACACGTGGTGCGCTGTTCGGAAAACCTCCTGAAACGCACACCAAACGAACTCGGAATAGGCCCAAAATTTACCCACACACTATAAACGATGCCTAGATCCTAGAAAATGTGCTCCCGCGTCGATTCTAGGTCTGTGGCGGAAACGCGCACGCACTTAGAATCGGTGACGACAAAAAACCCCAATTTCGCCCGAAATACCCGTTTCTCCGCGACACAACTTCCCGTGTCCAAACGGAGACACGCACTCACTCTCTAGACACCTGACAACGTCTACCTAGGTCCGTCTAACCTAGGGCATCATCCAAAATTGGGCCAAATTCGGATTCCACCCGAATTCGACACAAAACCTAGTGTCAAAGTCTCTAAACTCAACCAAACTAGTTCCAACTTCCTCCTACGGGTAGGCTTAGGGTCTAGGAAGGTTCTACAACACTAATTACACTACACAAAAATAATTAGGAAGGGAAAAGTTAGGTTTTACCTCTTGGGAGTTGAAATCCCAAGGCCAAAGTCTCACAACCCCTAGAAATCACCTCCCTCAAGCTCCAAGCCACCAAATCTAGCTCCCACACTAGATCTAAGCTTCTCACACCTAGGTTAGGGAAAAAGCAAGGTTAGGGCTAGCATAAGGAGAAGGAATGGAAGAAGAAAGAAGAAAAATGGAAGAGGGAACTCACCTTGGAGAAGAAGGAAGAAGGAAGAAGAAGTGGAGAAGAAGAAGAATGAAGAAGTGAAGAATAAAGAGAGGGGGCTGCTGGAATTCTCACGGGTGGGTTAGGTAGGGGCCGGCCAAAGCAAATATAAAAGGGTTACACAAGCTCCAAATGCCCAAAATACCCTCCCCTAAATTGGTTTTGGGTTTCAGGTTCCAAAAACACTCAAACTAACTCCAAATCTCTCCAACTAACCCCCTAAAAATAAAATAAATATTTCTAAGCCCCAAAATAATTCTCACAAGGGTGTGGGCTGGGTCGGACATGGGTCCACTAGGGTCTGACATGGGTCCAGGCTAGCCAAAACCCTAAAACAATCATTAAAAAAATAATATAAGCACTAAATAAATATAAATATAATTAATTAAATACAATCCACTATTTATCAAATAAAAATAAAAAAATACTCTATTTTCTAGAATTGGGTAGTGACAGCCACCATCCGTTGCTGCTAAGTAGATCAAGGCAGATCATGATTTGAACAGTCCTCATCGTCATCCGTTGCCGCATAGTCTTCCCTATATATAGGAGGAGAAGAGAGAGAGAGAGAGAGAGAGAGAAGTTTTTTTCTCTCTTCAAACTCTCCTCTTTTCTTCCTCTTTCTTATTTTTGCCATGGATCCCAAGGTCTCCTCCTCCGTCACTGCTGCCAAGAAGGCCCTAAGGGCAAGGGCAAGGCTAAGGGGAAGGAGAAGGGGAAGGGGAAGGGGAAGGGTCACGCTGCTGCAGTGGACCCTTCTTCCCCAGTCAAAGTTTAGTTGCCGATCAAGGGTAAGTTTTCTGGAGAAGACATTCAAATTTTGGAACACATAGACACATGTGCACGGTTGGACGAATGGATGCGTCTTTGCGCCAACTACTCACTACTGTATGGCTAAATTAACCGCATGGCTGACTGCCCATATGGGTTCCTAGGCTGCATGGCTGACTCATACGCATCCGTGCCTAGGCCACATGTTTGGCATGGCAGCATGTGCACATCGCTTTAGAGCATTAACTCTGATCTAATTCTTTTGTGGTTTCTTTAATGACTTTTTCCACCACTCCTTCTGGCGAACTGGTCTTTGGACACAACCTCTTATCCTTGAGCATGAATCTAGGGGACATGGCTGCGGCCATCCAGAGACAAGTTGACAAGGATCTCCCGCCCGAGCAACAAAAAAAGATTGTCGAGTAGACTCCCTCTTTCTTGTTGAGTCAAATCAACTCGGGAGAGATCCCTACTAAAGATGAGAAGCATTTCTTCAAGAAGTCGTACTTCTTGTTTGGTGATGCATTGGAGTCATCCCAATCTTATATGGGGATGACAAGGTAGAACTAGTCATTTACCTTCCGTGAGGCAGAGATAACTTTTTCTTCTTTCGAACGTCACCTGCCTTTGTCGGACCTGAAGGTGATGATGGACCCACGGTGGATGGCCTGAAACTTAACCCCTGAGCCATATGGGGCCCTCCTTGGCAATGTCTGGTGTGGGACCGAAAAGAACAAAGGGGAGTTTTATAACGCAAAGGAGTCACCTTCCTACTTCTTGCTGGGACTGAAGCCTGGTCTCGTCGGCAGTGACCTGGGATCGAACCTCAGCGTATATGCAGTGGGCAGCTTCCTCCACCAAGTTGCTAAGAAGGGACCTACCCCAACGAACAGTTGTGGGCTCTCAGCTAGGAGCATTACAACGTCTCCTGGTACCGCCTGACCCAGTGGATCTTGAATAAATACGATCGGGAAGTGAGAGCCGCCAACTTTTTATTTACCGTGAGGGGTACTTGTTATGGCTTGGAGGTGAACCTCCTCCTGTTTGTCACCCTGATGGAGCTGTAAAACCTTCATACGGGGACCTTCCTTAGGTCCGACGAAAAGATGGGAGTGGCCTTGCATGAGATGCATGTTATCTCAAAAATCCCTTGGGGCAATGAACCCTATGAAGAGTGTTCCCTGAGCAATAAAAAGCTCAGGGAATTAGAAGCAGAGGACCCGGAGATCTTGGCGGTGTACCAAGAGTTGTTGCCATCACGACATATGCCAGAGGTCTTTAAAAAATAAGAAGTCTACTGAGGAAACTTCTCCTCACATTACGACCTGGACTCGCAACCTCTTTCCGGAGCCGAGAGAGTCCAATAGATTTTATGTTTGGGCACCATGGTCCAAATAGTAAATGGTTGATTCTATCCATGCGCTGAAGGACTTAGCCGTCGAGGTCAAGGAAGTTGAGGGATCCTCAGGGAAAGAGGGCGAACCCCTTGACGAGCTGAGTGGCCTCGAAGCGGAGCTCAGCTATTTTTATATAGATATGCACTAGTTGTCCCCTAAGGTCGTGCTGGCGGGGTACTTGATTCTCTGGTTTCATAACTGCATAGTCCCGGGCGGGTCTGGGATAATAGAAAGGATCAGCCGCACTCTGATCCTACCTGCCGTAAAGTTGGCTTTCGGCCACAAGGTGGCCCTTCTACCGGCCATGGTGTGTTGCATCCATCGTGGTCTCCGTAACTTTACTGAGAAGATGAATGACCATCCTGGTAAGGGATATTTCAACAAGTTTGATCTCCCTTACCATTACTTGATGGGTTGGCTTCTCATGCATCAATGGTCTTTGATGAGCCATGGGACTGACGAGGACATAGTGGTCGTCGATGCCCTTATCCGTAGGTATCGAATGAGGAAGTGGCGGCGCAATATTGTCCCCGCTAGTAGGAGGAAGCTCTCATTCATAACTGGCAGGACATTTTTTAGGTCCGAGGCAGAGTTAACCGTCGATAAAAGGAACGCCATTCATTAAGATGACAAGGGTGCATCTCGAAGCTTGTCTGAGAGGCTCTTTCACTAGCACCAAGTCATCCATCCCCCTCACCTGGTGTATCATAATAAGGCTACCGTCTTCGTGGAGGCTTACCTACCCAGCCGGTTTGCTCGTCAGTTTGGCTACACTCTGCTTTTACTGGGTTATCCGAGGGCTTCTCTCGGGTATAGTGGCAGTTTGCTCGACGTGGCCCAAGCATTGAGTTACTATACTGCTGTCGGCACCCGGGTCAGGTTCTAATTGCCAACAGTAGGAGTTGTGCCCAGAATAATGTACACTGCGGTAAAGTATTATTGTACAGCGAATGCTCTGCCATCTAACTTCAATCCGGAGAGTAGTTTTATCGAAGTCACCATGCTAATGCCTCCGGATGCCAGAGTGCGTAGGACGTCCAAAAAGGGCAAGGGAGTGGCCAGGTCCCTGATCGTAGAGCTGGACCTATCGATCGGGGAAGATACAACGACTCCGTCTGATGATCCCCTACCTGCCAATCGCAAACCAAAGATGGAGATGCATCATGCTCACTACTCTAAGAGGGCGAGGACGGATGTGGACCCAGAACGAGAACCGACGGTAAAATTGAAGTCCCCTGAGGGGATTGCGAGCAAAGAGGCAGAACCCCTTGCACCAGTGGCTTCTGAAGCAGAGCCCACTTTAGATGCTATGGTAGTATCCGTAAGCCCACTTAGTTTGATTTCGTCTGGTCCTCTACATAAATATCTTGGCTCTGGTTTGTTTGAAAATTTACAAACACATGAGAGAAGGGACCGTCCCCGGTGAGCAGCCGCTTCGGTGGTTTCTTACACCGAACTGGAAGAGAAAACCTCCCCGAAGTCCGATATGGGTGCCTCAGAACCGGTACCTGATATCTCAGGAGCTCAAGACTTGAGTGAAACTTCAATGAAGCAGCCTTAAACCCCTTTGGAGCATATATCCATAGAGGACATGGATGCCATGGGAAAGGCTATGACAATGTTGGATGAGCCGCACCATGTGTCGCCTCCCTCGGGTATCATATTTCTTAAATTCTCAAGAGATAAAATTATCTAGCTTCAGCTTTCAATTCTCTGGGCGAAGATACTTACCGGTTGTTCTGGTTCTGTAGGTCCTGTCTCTCCCTTGAGGACCGTGGATGTGGCTGCCGAGTAGGGTATTACAAAAGAAGGGGGATTAAGCTTATTAGGAAGATATCTAACCCTCTCTCTAGCTCTGGTGAAGAACCCTTTGTCGCACCCCCTACAGAGGCTGTGGTAGAGGAGGTTCCTACCGTTGCAGGTCCTTCTGGTGTGGCAGCTGCTTCTCCAACCGTTGTCGCTGGGGGTTTTGCGGTTGAAGCCACTCTGGATAGCGGGGTAGTAAGCCATCGCGATGAGGCCATTCCCAGTGTTTCCAGTATTAAGGTTGATGGGTCATCTCCTAAAGCGGCCGTAACATAGTCTAGGGATGGTACACCGGTGGGAGCCGATGCAGCGAGGCACCCCGTTACTCCTGTCCCCAGTATCGGTACTACCCTGCCATCCGTGGCTTAACTGTCGGGTATACAGGCATTTCATGCATCTATGAAATATTGGAACGTAGACAGGACCGCTGGTTGCTCCTCTACTGCTAGTTCGTCTTCAAGGTTATTGAATAATATTGTGCCGCTTGTTGCACCTGCGGCCTCTTCCTCCATCCCATCGCCTTTGACTTCGGCTACATTAGAGGAGATTGACGAGACCGTCAAGCTCTCCATTCGAAGATTCCAAATATTCTTGAAGCGAGGGAACACAGGAGTGTTAGAGCACACTAAATATATCGCCTGGACAGGGCACTTTGCCGAGGGCCAGATCCACTCTCTAAGGGGTATCCCCGATTTTGAACAGATGATCGACTTTCTGGGCCAAAAACTTGTGGAGGTGGAGAAATACCTAACTTAGTTGTGGCAGTACCAGCAAACGGATATGGAAATACTAATATCCCATAAGTAAAATGAGTTCTCGAAGAAGGTGGCGACAGAGAAGGCCTTCTTTGCTTCATCTATGGAGTATTTGCAACGTGATTTCCAGAATTTATAAGAGAGGTGTGACTGGCTGGCCGATCTCAAAGGAGAGTGGCTCTCTTGGCAAAAAGGCCTGACTGAGAAAATTCGAAAGCTCCATGTCGAGCTTAACGCGTAAGGGAATAGGCTGCGGAAGACCCAGCAAGAGGAGGAGGCTATCCAAACCGACGCGAGCTAGGTAGCACAGAATACAGCTGGCATTGATGTTCTGGTGCAACAGTTGGAGGACACACATAAGTCCTACGCTCGCTACGAGGATCCTGAGGTTATAGCCCAAAAGGTTCAACGCCAGGACCAGGTGTTCCTGGATGGCCATATCACCAGTCTCCATGAGCGGATAGCAGAGTTATGTTTTGACCAGTAGCACATGATGGTTCTTGCTTTTTACAACATCTCCTTTTATGCCTTTTATTTTAAATTTGGACCGAGGACCCTGGTAATTCCTCAGATATAGTTCATTTTTAGTTTCTGAGAAAATAAAAGCTATTTTGCTTATTTGCAATTGTTTGTGTGAGCTTTGGATATCGTACTAGAGGTAATATGGACGTAGTACAATATCGCAGTCAATTTAGGATGTCCCACTGGGGGACTTAGGTGGACCTATTACTTCTTGTGTACTAGAGTACAAGTAATAAATTCGAGATGAGCCCTGCCAGAAGTGAAATGGACGTGACAGATTTTATGGACTTAATATCGCTGGCGTACTTAGAGTTACGGGTGATAAGTTAAGATAACAACCGATATCAGCGGTAATATGGACATGATAATCGATAGCCAAACCTGGGAGGTTTGCTCAGAGGTAATATGGACATGGAAACCACGGTCGGGGAAAAATGTTAGGATAGTATTTCAAAGGTAGTATGGACATGAACTAGAATCCGAGAAACTCATCGAGGAGTGGTTTGCTGAGTGTGGTCTATCCAGGAATGTAGATAGACCTGAAGGTTACTCCACTGGGAAGATTGTTAGGCTGATAGCTCAGAGGTCATATGGACATGGCTAGAGTCTAACGAGACTAGTTTTTGAGTGGTCCCTGCGGGAGTGTGCAGGTGGACCCGAGGACTGCTCCGTTGGGAAGATTTTGAGGATCCATTACCTGTTGTGTATCCAGGACTCTTGAATACCGATAATGGCTTATAGAGAAATATCGTTCATAGGAACTCGCTGGGGATAAACAAGGAGTGGTAAACCTATACATCTTTGTTATCCTGCTGGGGATAGAAAGATGTACAAGCCTAGCCTTAGACATAGTACTTTTCAGAAACTTGTCGTTGATGGGCATCATGAGCAAGTCAGCATTGGTTTTGCGAGTCGGTAGGCACCGTTAGAGAATACAGATTCTATGATGAACGGGCTTCCCATTTGGGTTAAAACTTGTCGGCAGTCTTGTGGTTCATAACCATCGGCCTCCTTACTGTCAGGAGAAGGTCACTCACTTGGTAGGTCCTCTTCTTAACCCATTTGTTGAAGGCTCTTGAGAGGCGCACTTGGTAAAACTCAATATGTTGTTGAGCTAAGAGGTATTTCTCGTCAGGAGCTTCCAACTCTTACAGCCGTCGGTGGTGATTATCGTCGATAGTTAGCCGATTGGAGAGAGCCACTCAGAGAAAAGGAATTTGGATCTCGAGGGGAAGGACTGGTTCGCTCCCGTAGACCAAGGAGAATGGTGTACTACCAATTGGCGTCCGGACCATTGTGCGATAGGCCAAGAGATATTCACCCAGCTTCTCATTCCAATCACGCTTATTGGATGACACAAACGTTTTACGAAGCTTTATAATGGTCTTGCTGAATATTTTTGCCAGACCATTTGTTGCTGGGTTATAGGCAGTTGATGCTACATTCTAAATTCGGCTCTTGTCATAGAACCGATAGAAAGCATAGCTTACATACTGTGGACCATTATCGTTGATGATCCTCCATGGAAAGCCGAAGCGATATATGACATGATGCTTGACAAAGCTGATCACATTTGATGTCTTGACTTCAGCGAGCAGAACAGCTTCTGTCCACATGAAAAAGTAGTCGGTAATGGCCAGGATGAACTAATGTCCCTTCGATGAAGGTGGACTAATTGGTCTAATAATGTCCATTCTACAGGCTTCGAACAGCTAAGACGCAACAGTCGGGTATAGGAACATCGAGGGTTGGTGGATAAAGTCATCATGGATTTGGCATGCTTGGCACTTTCTTGCATAGTTGACAGCATCTACGACCATTGTCGGCAAATAGTAACATATTCTCCGGAGACGATCCTGTAGCTTGGGCCCGGGTTGATGGGCACCACAAATCCTATCGTAAGCCTCGCGTAGAGTCTATTTTGCTTTTATATTTGATATGCATCGTAGCAGAAGGTTGTCGTAGGAACGACGATACAGCATTTTGGTAGCTGTATCATAATAAAACTGGAAGGAATATCTTCTGATTGAAGTAGCTTCTTTTGGGTTCTCGAAAAGAATTTCATCGACTGTGTAGTCGATAAACAGGAACCTCCAGTCTCAGATGCTAGTTTCTGCCTCTGCGGCGTAGCTTAGACACATGCATAGGTTGTTTTTTGGGAAGACTAGCTCTTGGATGACCACGGTGATCAACTAGAGAGTATTGGCAGGAACGACCAAGAAGGCACCGAGACCGGCAAGGGCATTCTCCTTGATATTTTGTAGTTGAGGGACGTTCTCTATGATGAACCCCTCGAATATGGAGATTATACCGAGCGAGGCTTGGTGGTAGGGATAAAATTCTCATGCCGGACTTGACTGACGATCAGCTCAGAGTCGCCGTAGGCCTCTAATTTATCGGCTCCAACTTGCTTAGCGAGCTGGAGTCCAATAATGAGGGCGTTATACTCCACCGCATTATTAGAGCACAGTTTTGTGAGAGAATAAGTTCGGTTGATAACCAGATTATCTGGGGAGATCTACATGATCCCGACACCAGCGACGGTATCGCCTTTGGGCCCTGTTCTTAAAGCACCATCAAATAACATCTGCCAAACGACTTCTAAGCTTGTCATATTAGAGTTTGCCACTTCGTCCGGGATCTTCTCGTAAAGCTTCGAGATTTTTGGCACTATATGGGCAGTCAGAAAGTCGGCCAATGCTTGACCTTTGACCGCATTCTAATGAACAAATACCATATTGTATGGTGACAGGAGTATTGCCCACGTAGCCAAACGAGAGTTGAGTTCCCCTGGTTTGGTTATAAGGACCCTGAGGGGGTTGACCGTGAGATCACATGGATCATTTGTCCCGTCACATAATGCCGAGTTTTCTGGATAGCAAAGACCAGGACAAGGCACTCCTTCTCGACGGGATTGTATCTATGCTCTGCACCGACCATCATCCTGCTGAGGTAGTAGATGGCCTTCTCATGACCTATGTCACACTTCTAGGCTAGCAGAGTACCAAGAGAGTGATCAATTGCTCGTACATACAACAGAAAGGGCTTCCCTACTACAGGGGCTACCAGCACCGGAGGGTTCATGAGGTATTTTTTGATGTCATCGAAGGAACACTGGCACCCTTTATACCAGACAAAGGAGACTCCCTTCTTCTTGAGATGGGTGAATGACTGGAAATGTCCAGAAAGATTTGCTATGAATCTTCTGATGTATGCCAGTCTCCATTGAAGCCCGCAAAGTTCTCTGAGGTTCTTCGGCGGATGCATTTCAAGGATCGCTTTAGTCTTGTCTGGGTTTATGTGGATACCCTTTCAAGTTATGACAAAGCCCAGGAACTTGCCGCTGGAGACTTCCAGGAAAGATTTGGTTTACTGTATAGGTAGTAGTTACTTGTGTATGCAGTTGCTGGCCTATACCGTGTTCTAGGGAGTATATTATGCTTAAATGTGCGGCATCGGAATAGCTCAAAGATAACCCTTTATTCATAAAGTATGGGATCTTTTCCAGGGTAATTATATCGTCTAAGGACAGAGCATTAGCATGAGCCGCTACGTACTCTTCTAGTTTATGTTCCTCGAGATTTGTCTCTAATACGAGAAAAGGTTGTGGAGGCCTCCTACGAAGCTTGACCACCAAGGGTTCGAGGGCAGGAGCCAGTACTGGGTCCTTCTTTCGAAATGGCAGTCGTACTGTCAGAGATTGTGGCACCTTCCTCTATATTTTTACAACGAGGGGAGGGGTTGCATCATGAGCACGTACCTTAAGGTAGACCGTCAAAGGTTCATTTAATGTCACGTCGATCTCTACTTCGTCGTTGGCACTATTCGCTTATTCATCCTGGTGGATTTATTTGTACATGAGTGAATCAGAGTTGTAGGCCTCTACCCCTTTGAAGGGATTGACATCGGCAAACTCTGTCATAACCATGCCATGGTCGTTAATGTACTTTAGGCACTAGTGTAGGATTGACGGTATGATCATGTATTCGTGTATCCATGGACGCCCTAGCAGGACGTTATATGATACGTCTACATCAATGATATAGCATGTGACTTATGTATTCAAGTCATATATCTAATATTTTAGGCAAATCGTTTCCAAAGAGTAGCTTATTCCAGTATTGAAGCCACTGATGGTAGTATTTTTGGCCGTCAGCCGATGCATTGGGATGCCAAAGGTCTGAAGCAGACTCCGAGGGATGATGCTGATGGACAAACCCAAATCGATGTGTATCCGTTCCTCCTTGATGGCATCGATGTACCCCGTATAATATAAAGGGCGATCGTTCCTATTATTCTTCAGTAACATATCTTTTTGCGAGAATGTGATGATGGATATTGCCTCCGTCACATTGATATAGTGGAGGAATGCCGCAGGATCTTCAGATGGTGGCTTGACCTACGCCAAGTAGGTGTCAGCGTTCTATAATGCCTCACTCAGAGTGTCCCGAGTATCTTTGGAGAGTCAAAAAAGTTCGAATAGTGACAACTTCGCCGGAGTATTGGCAAGCTGTGCCAGGATATCAAAGTCATAGGGATTCTCTAGCACATGCGACGTATCTTTGCACAATGGTTTATCGAAGCGAGTTTCTTTCTGCTTGGACTTGTCCGCGGCTGAAGGTTGGAAAGGACCCAAATCCGATGTAGCAGGTGCAGTGAGTACGAACATAGTTGGAACATCAACGTTGGGAGTATTACCGTCCCGTTGGTAGTTAAGGCCAGATCTAGTCGCCCTTACCATATCTTCCTCTGTGGTGGAGAACACCATATGGCAGGACTTGAATTTTTGTCCTTTGGACTTGATAGCGGAGGGCGTCGCTTGCTGCATCAACTCTGGAGCAAGGTTTGGGTGAACCCATATAACCTCGCCCCGTGGTGTGCTGAGAGGTACTGGCCCGACGGTTTGGTCGCAAGCTGGTAGAAGATTAAACACCTCCATGGTGGCCTTTTGGATTGGTACCACCCCGTCTCGGGCATCCGTTGTTGAGAAGTTACCAAACTGGAGGGACACTATATTGGCGGCGACCATTTTGTCCTCAAAATCCAAGTTGAGGGTATTATAATCGAGTAGACGATGGATGTACTGCTTCAGTATGTAGCAATCTCACGTCGCATAATCGATATACCGATGGTAGAGGCAGTACTTGGGATTATTTACGTCTTTTGCCTCATCGAGGTCCTTGATGTCAGGGAGGCAGAGCATGTTCCCCCTCATCAGTACGTCAAAGATTGCCACGATGTCATCATCCTCAAAAGAGTAAGTCTCTCACAGCTTTGGATCCTCTGTCGGCTTTTGTTCCAGCTTTTTGACTATATTGGCGACAACGGCCTGTTTCCCTTTACCGTCAGGGCTACTATTGTCATTGTTGTTGTTGTGTTGTTGTTGTTGTTGTTGTTGTTGTAATAATGATTTCCTTTGTCATCAAAAATAGGGATTTTTATTCCCAGTAGTCGGGCGTCCTTTACTTTTCTCTCAGCACCGACGGCATTTATGATGAACATCGTCCAGTCTTTGAACTGGGTGTCACCCATCCAAAGCCTAATTGTCAGAAGTAGATTCTTCTGACATGTGTCCATCAGCATGGATTCAGGATTACTCGAGGGTAACTTCAATACGGCTTGCCTGTAACGTTCGACGTACTCCTGTACAGGCTTATTTTCTTTTTATATAATGTCCAACAAGGAGGATATCGTCATGTCACATCCTCCATCATAGAATCGGACGAGGAAGAGACTCTTAAGATCGTCAAATGATGATATATATTTGTCCTGAGGCTGCAGAACCAATTGAAGGCCACCCCAGATAATGCTCCGATAAAGATCTTGGTGAGAGGAGTGTCACTGCAGGGTAGATGTCCTGTTGCTGTATCAAAGTAGCTCATATAGTGACGCGGAGACGTCTTCCCTTCAAATGAATTTAAATTGAAGGGCTTATATTTAGGTGGATAGGGCACATCTCTCCACTCGAGAAAATATGGTTGTTGAATCCCGAGTTCACGTAGTGAGTCTCGATTACCCATTAAGTCCAAGCGGGTAGCAGTTCTCGTACCTCCCGCATTGCTTCCCAATTCTCATCTACTGTAGAAGGATTAGATGATCCGGGCCTAATATGATCTCCATTAACGGGCGGAGCGGTAGCGTTTGAGTCTCTATTTTCCCATGATCTTGACTAGTTTGTCCTGAGGTTCTTGGCTGCTGTGAGGCTATTTTTGCCTTGATCTCCAGCATTGTCTAGGTCAAGGCTTGCATCGACGCACTCATGGTGTGCATCATAGCCTCGAGAGTCTCAAGGCACTATTGATCATTGGATCCCTCGTGATCAGCTCCCACCATGTACATTGTTCTTGCATGGGAGGAAGTAGATAGAACAATGGACATAGTACTTTTTGCCTCGGACTCTTGCAGCGAATAGTTCTCGAGAAAAGTTTCCATTGTCGTATCCTCTTCGGACTCAGAGAGAATAGTACCCCCGGCATAGGAAGATGCATCTTTCTGGTGAGGGTGACGACTACCCCCAGGGATCTCGATATCTGTTTCTTGAGAATCAATGTCCCCTCGGAATGTTGGGTTGTCGTGGAGTTTTGGGGGTTTGCTACCCCCAGCTTACAGAATCACTAGGGGTCTTGAGGAAGAGCCACCCCCAGCAGCTGAAAGTTTCTTCTTGGAGCGGATGCCCTGGAAAACTCCCTCTGTAGATATAGCTGCCTGTCCTCATTGGGCCCGCCTTCTCGACATGTCGGCCGAAAGAGAAGGGTTTAAGGCACCATACTTTCGATCTCCCCTTGTGGAGGGCAACTTCTAAGTAGAATAGCACAAGGCGAATGGCAGGTCCTCCTCTGGTAATTGCATATATTTTTTGAGACGCTACCGGGTAGGTGCCTTTGGTTGCAGCCGTTGGAACGTTGATTGCCTGTTTGTTGGTACTGCTATTTTAGCACAACAATAGTTGATGATGATGTTGGCACAAGGGTGTCCTAGAGAGGATACCTCATATGTCATGGTTGCTTTCCTCGCTTTACGCTTGTGGTTGGTCACATTACGCAAATCAAGGAAGGGTTGATCTACATTTACACCCTTGTTATGAGCCTAGGTAGATCGAGCACATGGGTGTGTGGGTATTGTCTTTGCTCCCTATCTTGGGGTTCGTACAAGAACTCTCCCTAAGTCGTTAATAAAAAACTTTTGAGACTGACCCTATTTGCTTGCCATTGCGGGTTAGACACATAGATCGATCTTGTATAACTTTTCATCAGGGGCTTGCATAACAGTTAACAGAGGCTGCTGATGGCCGATCGTATGAGCAATTGCTTGACCTTGGTGAGCTCGTACTGCCCTTGACTCCTTCGACCTAGCACGCACCGGTGCGTAGTATGAAGAATCCAAGTTCACATCCTCCCTTTTCTCAGCAAGGCGCATGGAGTCAGCACTGCGTGAGATTAGGTCGAAGACGAAGGTTCTGCTACTGTGCTGGCTGCATGTGGTCATTTGCCTGCAGCCGACGATCGGTTCTGCATATGGACTTTTGCCTGCGGCTTTCGACTTATGTGGCTTCTACTGTGGCCGCATGGGACATGTCTGAGCACCCGAACTTCTGGCATCATAGTATTTTCCTTTGCTATGGTTTAGGCGCTGAGAGTCTTTCTCGATTGCCGCATAGACAGGGTCATCCTGGGTGGACACATGTTATGCCCTGCGGCAAAAGGGAGAGAAGTGGGGAGCACATGCTCTGAAGTTGGGTGAGGTATAGCAGCCTTCGCTACCCATGTCCTACGGATCTTCTTAGGTTTTGGTTACCTTGGAGAAGGACCCTCGTTGTCCCCGGAGAGCATATTCTCGAATGCTTGCTGGTCGAAGCATACCCCCAGCATACTTTGGGTTGAACCCATCTTGGCCGCATCGGACTATGTCACTGTCTTCTCATTAGAGGAGAAGTTGGTCCCCAGATAAGTCATCATCTTGTCCGGTATTGTAAGTTTTGAACGTTAAAATAACAAACAAAGAAGTACAAAGAGATCCTAAACAGAAAATCTAAGTACAATATTTTGATCTGGGTAGTAACGATGGAGCTTGAGCGCGACAGCGTCTCCTTTATGTCGTTGATAGTCTGATGAGAGAATAAGGATGCTCTCTTCTCTTCTTTTCTCTCTCCTGATCTTGTGTGCACGTACGTAGCTGGCCGGGGGTTGTAGGGTATGCTAACTTTGCTATTTATATCCATCCTATTTACGGGCTATAGGTGTCTCATATGCCTCTATTTGGTGGCCGCATAGCCTTTAATAGAATATGGTTGTAACTGCAATCGCATGTCCTGGACAGGCTGCCACGTGGTCTTGGTTATGATTTGTTGAAGAGATATCAGGATTATTGCATGATCTTTTTTTGCCATGGTCGTATGGACACTCTGGCCGTACGGTATTATGGCCGCATACGTGCTCTCGTTTGACCTTGGTCGGATGGACACTCTGATTGCATGATGACGAGGCCACATGGATATATAGATGCATACAAGCTCTTGTCTGGCCTTGGTTGGATGGACACATTGGCCGTATGATGATGAGACTGCATGGGCATATAGCAGCATATGAATGGGCACGTAGAGTGACACATCTGTCGAGGCCATCAATGAGTTGATGTGACCTTTTGTCTTTTCCTGAGTCATCATCTTCAGGA
Source organism: Iris macrosiphon (assembly GCA_036927795.1). NCBI lineage: Eukaryota > Viridiplantae > Streptophyta > Magnoliopsida > Asparagales > Iridaceae > Iris > Iris macrosiphon. Next base: position 47,377,647 of record JAYESA010000012.1, read on the forward strand.
ATCTCGAAGCGTCTTAGTGTGATGAGTGATGTGTCAGAGTCTGACAGTCATCGAATGTTGTGTCAGGGAGGTTTTATGCGGCCTCCCTGCTCTATGGTCATTCAGGCCGCATAGAGTATACTATGCGGCTTCTATATCTTTGGTTGACCAGGCTGCATGTGGCTTCTCTACGACTTAGTTGTTCAGGCCCCATGTGGTTTCTCTGTGACTTGATTGCATTTTTTACGGGACATGACATCTATGCGGCCTACATAATTTTTTATGCTTCAACATACCTGACTACTTGTATCCGTACGGATACTCCTAAACATACCGAATATGCTACCAGATTTAACCGTGAGCCAACGTGTGCATGATTCTTCTATGTGTTATATATAATATGACTATATGCAACGCAATTACTACTCTTTCACAAATTTGGTAGTTGGCTAGTGATCATACCGTGGCTAGGAGATTATTGATTGTTATATCATACTTGGGTGAATCTAGATTGAGCTCTGAAATAAAAATATGGATTCGTACCTAGCGTCGATGTACTTATGTATGACATATAAGGAGGAATGATCATGAGGCCACGACATGAGGTTCCAGTTAATAGTAGGGTTAACTAGGCAAGTAAAACTTGTAGAGCATGGAGAGGGAACGGTATCTCGAGACCGTGCATGACAACCACCTCTTGAACATTAGTTCGGACGTGCCAGGCTGGCCACCACAGATATTGTATATCATCCGTATTAGTGGAGTGCAGTATATGCTTTCTATTTTGCCGAGCCAGCATCTTCCTATAGGAGGACTGGAACTACTACTGACCTGTTTAGTGTGGTGGACCTATGGGGGACAGTTGCATATCTATGCGTTACTTGTTATTATTGGCTCGGCAAGCCCCACCCAATCATAGCACGATCTGATGATATCCATATTAAGCATTATCTCTGGGATAATCTAGACTTTACCTAAAAAGCCATAACAGTGCTTGGCGGATCATAATTGGACTTTTTTGTGCATTGTATTCTTCTGTTAGTAGTCTAAGGATGTTGACTATCGTGGTGTGGTGGTTCAACCCTTGTCCTTATTTGGTTGTGGGATCGGACTATTGTGCTACGATAGTCTATGAACCGAAACTACAACACAGAGGCCTTAGCTTGACCATAATCAGGAAACGTACTCTATCTCAGTGTGATATGGCACTTCTTCTCCTTGTTTGGTGTAGAAGTGTCATATTGTCTCGATGATAGGACATGCGCTAGTGATTTTTGGCTCTCGCATTATATGCTAGATCTGGGTTTGTTTCTTCATTCCTGATTTCTTGTGGTCCTTTCTTCTTAGGGTCTAACCTAACTGGTTTTGCATGGCGAGATTTAGAGACAAAGCCCGAGGATCTAGCTTATCTTCCTGATGGTGCACACTCGACGGATGGTCATTGAGGGACACGTGTGGGTTTCTTCTTTCCCTGATCATCATTTTACATTATATTCTTTTTGGGCATTTAGCCACTGACACTTGTTAGCCGAAAAGTCTGGATACTAGTTCCCTTCATGACTGTAATTATTCAGACTACAGCTGACATACTTGTTTGTCATTGTTTAAAGTTGAACAAACTTTGTTGTATAACAAACAAAAGAAGTACAAATAAATTCTAAGCAAAAAATATAAGTACAATATTTTTTATTTTGGGGAGTGTGGCGATGGAGATCGAGTACTACAACTAACTCCTTAATACATTAACGGTCCGACGAAGGAATGAGAATGCTTTCTTCACGTACTCTCCTGGGTGTGTGTATGTACCTTGTGGATATGCATCCCCCTACTTATAGCCATCCATGTTGGATAGCTTATGCGCGAGCATATGCTATGCGCCTCTATTTGGTAGCCGCATGGAGCTCCTTTAACATAATACGGTTGTAACTGTGGGCGCATACCACGGTCAGGCTGCCACGCGGCCTCGGTTGGGATATATTGTTGATAAAATCTTGGTTGGGAGATAGTTTTTTTAACCTATTGTGTGTGTGACTTGGTCAACTTGACATGTGATCAGCACAGATTGTATGATGATCTTTTTTGTTGTGACAAAAAGATCATGAAAGCAGAGGGCCGCATGGATCTTGGCCGCATGAGTGCTGGGACGCATGGAGTCTTGGCCGCATATGCACTCTCGTCCAAACTGGGTCTTATGAACCCTTTGGCTGCTTGAGGTCTGGGGAGCATGGAGTTGTAGCCGCATACTAGTGAACACATGGCACTGTACGCCTAAAAAATTTATTAACACACTGACGTTATTTTTTGTCTTTTTGTGTGCCATCTTTTTTACGATTCTCCAAGCGTTTTAGGGCAATAAATACTATGTCAGAACCATTATTACAGGCAATAAATATTGTGTTAGGGATTTATGTGGCTCATGCTTCCATCGATGTCTGGGTCGCATGGATGACCTTATAGACTAGACGAGTCCCTTGCCCACATGGGCTCTATGCGGCTCGACTTTGCCAAGTCAAGTTTTGAAGGCATATCTTTTGGGTGTATGGACTCTATGCGGCCTGCCTTTACCGAGTTGGGTTCTTAGGGTAATTTTTCTTGGGTACATGGCTTTGGATTTTCCATGCTTTTATAATACTATCATGTACTATTGATAATCTGCTAGCCTATCATTTTTTATGACTAGACTCTAAAATATTTTTTTGGAGCATTTAGGACGTCATACTGTTGTAACTTATATGTTCTATGCTTATTACTTCTTGATTGAATGATTAAGACATAGATGTTCAGAGGCTCTAGGTGACTTGATTGTAGTATGCACCCCCTTGTCTTCTTACAGCCTTGACCGTACCTCGGGGTACCTGTGTACTCTATAGTACGTAGCTGGCCGAGTCATACCCCACATTCCCCGTATTTTGGTACCATGGGTGTGACATGGAGGTTGTGCTACCATCGACTGGGCTCTAATTACCAGATCTAACAGGCAAATAACAGTGCCTTGAGAGAAAAGGACACGAGATAATCAATTTGGGAGAACATGATAGAACAATGATAAAATCAATTAGCAGGCCAAGGAATTATGGATACAAAATAATGTCAGAAGATAGTAAGATTTTTTTCTAGGGATTGAGACTACCAAACTCTAATACCCTCCACGCATCTGAAAAAAGACATGCATAGGCCACTAACTAAACATTGTCATACCCCAGAACCAGAATACTAGAGAGCAGGGGAGCTACTAGGTCAGCTATGTATATCAAAGTACTCTAGTACCTCATAATATGGTCACGGTTGTATAAAGATATAGGGGTTATTCTGCAATCCATTAATCAATACTAGGTCAAGCAATCCTAAGTGTCTCAATTACTAGCAATTATAGAAGCATAAAAAGTGTGCCACGGATAGATGGTGCAGTGTTCTACAAATAAACCCAACAGTAGAAGAATGGCGCACTTTCTACTTGTTCCAGAAGAAAGACGCTTATTTTCTTACTTTGGTGCACTTTCCATTAATTTCAAAGGATGTCACACTATTCAGAGAGTAGAAAAGTGGCACAATTTCTTAATGTTATGAAAGATGGCGCACAAACGATCTACTCTCTCACAATATTTAATGCAGCAGACTAACAGCTAACAAAGGCAGAAACCGAAGAGTTATAGGTCATCATTACAGCGGAGATACGGCACGCAGACCCAGGTTGTCGTTTAGCGACCCAGCCGCGGTGCCATTCTCTTCAGAAGTGCACCTCAATGTCATTTCTTTCAAAAGTGCGTCATAGTGCCATTTTTCTCAAAAGTGCGCCTCAGTGCCATTTCCTTCAAAAGTGCGCCTCAGTACCATTTTTTTTCAAAACTGCACTGCAGTGTCATTTCCTTCAAAAGTGCGCCATAGTGTTATTTTCTTCAAAAATGTGCCTCAGTATCATTGTCTTCAAAAGTGCGTCACAGTGTCATTTTCTCAAAAGTGCGTCATAGTTTTATTTCCTTCAACAGTGCTCCTCAGTGCCATTCTCCTCAAAAGTGCATCTCAGTGTCATTTTCTTCAAAAGTGTGCCACAGTGCCAATGGTACTAAAAATGTGCCAGTATCCAGATGACTTCAAAAGTGCACATACTATCCTAACCGACAGTGAGTAGTACGAATGCTTGTCTTATATGTCGTACTTCTCGTAAAAGGTGTACAAACAACTGTCCCCCATGACTTATGATTTTCTCATATAGGAAGCTACGTGTCAAGTAGGCAGGAAGTTGTGCACCCACTCATGCAGAACGTGGGGTGTTAATCCACCAAAAGTGCGCGCATAATGGTAAAACAGTATTGACTGTCCATAGTGCACACACACTCTCGTAACCGCTCCTAAACTCTATAAATACATGCAACAACTACTGACAGAAGACACACAGAGAGGACATAGACACAAGATAGAGAGAAAGGGGGCTAGAATTCTCAAATCTTTGAAATTCAAGAGCAAATTGAGAGAAATAGAAGCTTTTCGTGCCATTGTGCCAGAGCTTTCTTATTATTCAACTCTCCAAGTTATTCGCAATAATCTTTAAGTCTTTGAAATTCAAGAGCAGAGCAAAAGAAATAGAAGCTACTCGTGTTATTGTGCCAAAGCTTTCTTATTGTTCAACTCTCCAAGTTGGTCGTAGTATTCCCTACATTTTTATGTCGTCGTATGCATTTCTTCATCGTCGAGTGGTCCAAGGAGTAAAGTGATCGTTTGCAGATCAGATCTCTACAGCTATACTTTCTCAGATTCAATTGTACTTAGATTCCTATTTAGAATCTTCTTTTATACTTTGTAATAGTTTGTAACACAAAAGTTTCGTATAAATAAAATTTCTCATAAACAAAGATGGCGACTCTGCTGGGGACTTCCTTCTCCTCTGACGAGAAGGCGATAGCTCAACTCGATACTGCTTATGTCAGCTCGATGCAAAAGACCTTGGTCGTGAAGTTTGACTAACAGGCATATGAAGAAATACTCTATTCTGGGGGTAGTGTTCACCCCTCATCCGCACTTAAGTCGAGTAAAACTCGCAAGGCGTGGGTTCCCAAACCTCGTCATGCATATCCCAAAGTTGCTGCGAATAAGGGAAAGAGAATTCTAATTTATGAGAGTTTCCTTGTCAATTTTGTTCAGATCAATGACTTGGTGGACAATTTCCTTGCTTTAAACAAGAGATACAATTCGTGCAACTCGTGCAATTTCAAGCAAAGGGTGATCCAAACACAAGCTTCTAAATCCCTTGTGTTAAACAAGGTATACAATTCGCGTAACTCGTACAATTTTGAGCAAAGGGTGATCCATACCCAAGCTCCTCAACCCGCACATATTCGTCGTAATACACAAAGCAAGCAAGGCATGGACACCGTTGTCCAAACCAACCAGTACACAAATGAAGTTTTGGTAAGAAAGAATTATTCTTCTAACATCTTGGTTACGAGTATAATAGAGGGAAAATTATGCGTCACGCGTGCGCCAGGTCAAGACCTACGTACAAAATTAAATGTGTGTAGACAAACTGTACCAACTTTGTCTGCGCCACAGAATATGGGCCAAACTGAAGAAATCTCTACACAACATGCTGACTGTGCGCGTATGCATAAGAGGACTATTAGAGACAACTTCCTGTCCTCCCTGAAGAGCAAAAACTTGATATATGATGAATCACTTGCCAATCAAGCCAGCTCATCACTAAATACACAAGGGACCAAAAATGTACACAGAAGATTCAATATTTCTCATGTAAAGAGGAAGAGTATGCCATCTTCCTCCTCTTCTCTTTCCTCTTTTGATTTACGTGAGCTTATTGTACAAAAATGTAAGGAGAGGGGCCCCTCTGACATTACAACGATGTTTTCTAATGAACATTATTACAAATGTCATAAAGTTGTAATTGAATGTTACTGTGCATCAGCAAAACGGTATGTATTTGACCGATTGACTTATACTATGTCTTCTAAGCCTCAAAATATAAAGCAAGTTGACAACCATGAGCACGATGATGAACCGCTTTTTGCTTCAGCATATATTGCTTCGCATCTTTCCCGTGGTAGGAGGCAATCAAGAATAAATTCTTCAAGAACACACAGCCAGAGAAGATTTGACCAACTCGTCGACTCCTTTGAAGGAGTATACCAAAATACTCGTTCTCGAAGACGGGAGCTAGTTCATCACGAGAATCCAAGGTTGGGGATAGAAATCTCTTCGACTCTGAAACTGACAATGTAGACTCCAACTACACGGCTCTTTCTACCAATTCCTCAGAATCCGAGGTTGGGGATAGAAATCTCCTCGACTCTGAAACTGACAATGTAGACTCCAACTACACGGCTCTTTCTACCAATTTCTCTGTCGTACACAGGGATGTTAGTATTTACATTGTCGGTGATGAACAAGACGCTTCTCCATCAGAAGTCACTGAACAATGCCTCAACTCACTAGAGGCCGCTCTCAAGGACATGCACACTATGATGCAAAATATGCATTAAATGATGATAGTCCAATATTCTGCTATACCAGCGCCCATCCAAGTGGCTTCATTCATACTTATAAAGCCTACTCCTGGAATAACATCTCTGCAGGATAACACAAGTCTAGAAGCGGTCATAAACCAAGAGTTAGTAGCTCTTAATCCTCTCAACATTGGGGGTGGATCTCCGCCGGTGATGATTTTGATTTAACCAGGATCCTATCAGTCAGCCGAACCACTCCGACCAGAAGATCCTCTCGAAGCTATCTGAGAGTTGCGTGCACATGTCGATATTTTAAAGAACAAATACCAACTCCACAAGCTGGGGGTGAAACAGCTTTATCCTCCGTATTGGGATAATGTTTCGTTCCCTCTTAAATACAAACCATAATCAATAGTCTTGTTTGAGGGCAGGACATCACCGAGCCAATATATCAATTACTTCAATATGATGATTACGCATCTGCAGAAAGAGGATGCTCTCCTTACCATATTATTCGTGGGATACTTGGCTGGCATAGCCTACGATAGGTAACGCAGTTTACCTAATAACTGCATATCCTCATTTGATGACATGAAGTATCTTTTCCTCTCACGATTCTATGAGGGAGGCTTGGACATGACGATGTCTTCACTCATCGATATCAAACAGAAGGAGAAGGAATCCGCTCGTGAATTCGTTGAGCATTTCAGGCAGGCAACTCTAAAATTATCCCCCCCCCCCCGAAATTCCAGACTATACTTTCATTGATACCTACAAAAAGAACCTACTGTCGATAGTAGGGCTCTGGACAGGACCAACTCAATTTCAAGACTGGACGTCGTTTATCATTGGGACCAAAGTTGCTGAAGGCAACATGAAAATGGCATATAGTTTGGGGTTACAAATGACCAATACAGAAGGAAAGTGTCCCTCCAATAGTGTGAATAATCACAATAGCAAAGGAAATGAGGCATTGGCGATAAATCTGTCAAAACGACCCACCTCTCCTCTAACACAAAATCCTACAGAGTCCTCCAGGACTAAGAAAGAATATTCCGTTGACAAGAGCAATATCCCCAGCATTTTGAATGCTTGATAAAAAGTAACAAGTTATAGTTGCCTAAAGTCATGCGACCAAATGAGGCTGGTAAAACTAACAACCCGAAGTACTGCTTGTACCACCGATACATAAATTACCCTACCAATGCTTGTTATGTCTTGAAAAGAATGATACAGCAGTTGGTAGATGCAAAATCTATCACCCTTTACAACAAAGAAAAGACGGTCACTGTCAATATGGTGTCTCTTCAATTCGGTGACTTTCCAACACAAGAAGTCCCAAATGGTATCGTCCCAATACCTCGAGTTACGATGGAAGTGGTAAATCTTCTGCCGCCTAGAAGTTAAATAGAGGAATTTGTGCCTCTAACCACAAATCATGGCGAGACTATATGGATTCATCCCGATCTGCTGTCAGATTGGGACCAGGGAGTAACATCTTCCAATTCAAAATCTAAGAAGGGTAAGAAGTATAAATCATACAATTGATTTCTTCGGATCCTCATTCAGACAGAGATCAGGAACAACATCAAGAAGATGTATCTCTCGATGTCAAATTTCAAAATCTGAACATTGCCCCACCAAGCTCTACTCGCAAGCTTCGTTTGACATACCGACAATGGTCCATGATTGGCAGCATTCCGCTATATAGGGCACAAAAAATCTTCAGTGCTTATGAAGGGGTGTTCCTACATAAATTTGTCCTCCTCCTTCTGCAACCATTAGAGCATCAACATCGACTCAGGTGCTTAAGGAGGATCGCCCCTAATTTTATCGGTACAGCCAACAATCGGTACACTTGATACAAAAAATGGGGTATAATTTTCAGAAAGATGAAGGTTTAAACTTTGGCAAGGGACGAAGTATTCCTCTACAACTCCGAGGATTATCCAATAAATCCTGTAGTAGATTGGGCTACGACGAGACCAGCCCACAGACTCACTCCAAGAAAGGGAATGAAAAAAAGCAACTCAAGTCCTGTAACATGGTACTTCTTTCTGCGATGCCCGAAGAAGAAGCCATGACTGGTAGCAGGTCCGACAAAGATTATCATAAAACTTATGAATATGTCCTGAAAAATATTCCTGATACTCTTCCTACTTTGCCAACTCATGCTGCTCCGGTCACAACCAAAAATGGTCCTTCAAAGCCTACTACGGTAGAGAAAGGAAAGCAAAAAATAGTACGCTTCTACAAATATTTGAAGAAGAATGTACCCCAAGGACTTGAAAAGCCCTATAATTTTAACATATTGGCACAACTTGCCAATACCCCAGCCCGACTCTCCATATTCGAGTTGCTTTGTTTGTCGAAGGAGACTCGTGAAGCTTCGAGCGAAGCTCTGATAAATGTGGACTCATGCTTAGCTCAACTCAAGACTCCTGATAAAGAGTCATTAGTATGTTCTGAATGCCATAGTGTGATCGAGAAGATTCCTAACACCACCTTAACCCAAGAAGACATGTTACTCAAAGATAATCAGCATGACAGGCCTATGTATTATACCGGTTACATCGGATCTATTAAGGTGAACCGGATTCATATCGACCATGGTTCTTCACTCAACATAATTCCTAAAAGTCTACTGAGAGGATTGAAGATACAGATACACAACATGTCTGCTACCAGTACTACTATTCTAGGCTTCAATGTTGGAAGAAGTCATGGGGTCAACACCCTCTCATCAGACTTGAGGGAGAGATTGTTGGGGTCCAAAGCAAATGATTGACCCATCATATCATCCAAAGAAACAGTCTGGATTTGGTGATTTTTGTAGCCCAAATATGATCAAAGATTTGATTTAATATAATTTAAAAATCTACATTAAATGTAAGATTTGATTTTATTTTATATTTGTATCAAATATTTAATTTGACCGTATTTAGATGTCCATAATTGGTGTTGGACTATTTTAGATGAAATAGGATTCTTATTTTAAGGTTTTCTATTTAGGAAATCCTATTATGACCTAAAATAGGATTTCTCATCCTATAAATATAGGATGAGTGTGGAGGCACAAAGGATAACACAAGTTGGAGATCCGGGGTGTTCGTCCACATAAAATCTAAGAGAAAGTCTGTACTTTGCTCTTAGGACTTCGTCATCTAAGACAGAAGGAATAAAGAGATCTGATCGAGGAGCCGTCGTCTTTGCTTAGGAAGATTGATACGGGTTAGTGAGTGATTTCAATTGTAATCTCTTTCTTTTTTTCTTGAGTATGGTGAAAAAGTTGAATCTATTAGGACAAAGGGTTCAACATTGATTCTGTCAATCTTGTAATTTCACCTAAGTTATAAAGGTTGTGATTTGTCCAGATGACGTAATCACCGTCATATACTTGTCTTTATCTGTGCTTGGTGTTCGTTAGACATGAATTGGTTATCTCAAGTGAGTTGGCATAAAGTTTCCACTGCGGACACTCTCAGACACGATGTCGGAATGGTTGCAAGACGTGTCCAATTCCCAACGCTTGACTCCATATTGTCTCATAGATCCTCGACTTCCTCACAAACTTCTTGGGCACTCCTGCACAATCCTGCCTTTGTTGCATTTTTCAAAATTTATTCGATATATAGATATAACATCCATGTTATGTCATAAAAGAGCATGTTGCCTGTACAAATTTATGTTTATTCATCCAAACTAGACATCATCACAAAGTTGCAGATCAGTGACACAAGACATCTGGTAAACCAACCAAAAGGAAAAGATGAAACATAAACCAAGATCGAGGTGTTATTAGTAAGCAACCCAGCTTCATCACAGGCACGACTCGTCCCACACGGCTCATGGCATTATTCGTAAGCAATCAGCGTCGTCACTGACACGAGTCGTCCCACCCGGTCCAGTCAGCGGAGCTCCCGACCCTCGGCATGCTGTTGATCCTGGTGTACTTATCCACCCTGAAGTTGGCGCCGCACATCATACCTTCGCTGTCGACTCGCGGCATCGCCTTCATCTTGTTCATCGGATGTTCGAAGCTCCTCAGCCCTCCCTCACTATGAAACATACAACCTATACAGTCATATAAACAAGATGCCAACTTTTTCAGTTACTAGTTTTAGAGTAAGAAAGCTTTATGTTCATAACTTGAGTATTACAAAACCATTAGATTCTTTCTTACTTGTGACACTACACAAATATACGCAGCAACATGAAATGTGTTTTGAGTTTTTTGTGGTTAACCAACATAACTCATATTCAACCCAAAAAAATAGCATTTCGAGAACAAGGCTCATACTAAATAGTATTTACCACTTTAGAACCCCAGTTAAGATGCCTAAAACATAGGTACAACTTCACCCAATTTCACTAATCAAAATCCAGCAATGTTTTAAAAACTGGACCGATGATTGAACCGAAAATCTTTGGTATAGGTCGGACCGAGGTTCAACCGGAGTTCAAATAGGTCCATTACGAGAACCAAATCATATAAGATATCCACATTTACTCCTTGGTTTTGTTTGGTTTTGTTTGGTTTTAGAACTATAAGGTATCTAAAACCAAACCAAGTACCAAATAGTCCAAATCTTACATGATAAACTTTTTTGAGTTTTTTTAGGAAAAAAGAACAAACAAAATGGCCGGTTCAATTGTGAACCGGTTCAGCCGGTTCACCGGTTAAAACCCGGTTCAGAGGAAAAACCGTCGGTTCTTTAAAAAATTCAGTTCAGGTCAGACCGGAGTGATTTTTTGGTCAGACCTTGTCCGACCCGGTTCAACCGCCGGTCCGGTCCAGTTTTGACAACACTGAAATCCAGAAGAAAAAATCAAAAACCATTATGGATTATTTGATATTTTTCCCTGGATGCTATAAGAAGTTATTGCATTGTCGGCTATGATTCATGAATTCAAAGTTCAAACACAGATAAGGACATGATAAAAATATAGGTACAAGGTAGTAACCTATGTTTCATGCATACTGATACTGAAACGGGTACGGATAACATGCGGATACAAACACCATTTTCCCGTGCATTGTTAGTTTGGGTGTCAAGATGATGCATATGTGAGCAAATTGCAAACTGGTCGAGAGGGATAAATTTGGTCTAGACAAGTATATTTGTATTCAATTTGCACAAACAATACACATATATTACCTGTAGGGAAAGGAGCATACGACTTGCCACAGCCTCCCTTGATGACCAATTGTTCATCCGATATTACCACCGATCCATCAGCCGCTAGGCCCCAGAACAACGGCAACCCTCCGTCCGAACTCTACACCAGTTTACACAATTACTAGTTGGTTCTCACAAGAAAAGGGCCTGAATTGGAGCATCAATTAAGAAAGAAAGAGCATTGTAGTACCAGAGCAGCGAAGATGGTGCCAGCCTTGTTGTCATAGAGGACGAAAGCAAAGGTGCCAGCGAGGTCCTTGACGACCTGATCTGCCGGGTACGGTCCACGGTCACGGAGGGTACGGTAGGCCTCAATGACGAGGAGGGCGTCGTTGGCGGACTTGCAGAGGCCATAGTCCCTGATGAGGGTGCTCAGATTGTCGATGACACCAACAAACATGCAGAATATTTCGTCCAAGCTACAGAATAATCTGTACCAATTTAAAATTTCAGCTCCCGACTAGTATCTTCGTTGTCAAGTAGATAATTAGTTGTCAAGTAGATAATTAGTGCTCCGAAGCCTTCTTCCATTTTAACGTAAAATTGCACGTAGAGCTTCGAATCATATATAAATTGATATTGATGAACCATGTAATTAATATATGAGTTATGATGCCCTTGTTAACTTTACAGAAAAGACGAGTCAAGATTTGAGAGGGAGAAAAAGGCTTTCTTGTTTCGAAATACAAGATAACTTAATTGGGTAAGCCAGATGAGAAATGAACAGCTGTATTATAGTTGCCAAGAATCCAAAGATCTGCAATATTTCTTAAACTGAAGCCTTCATTATTAGGCAAAAAGAAAGAAGAAATTTTTGTATCCAAGAAGTTTATGTATCTTACGCATAGTTTGCACTATCGGCCGATACCGATCCGATAGGCCAATACCGATACGGTTGGCATGTCCCGATCCGATACCGACCGATATCCGATACTGGCCGATACCAACATTGGGGGTCTCTTTTTCGGTCAATTTGACAAAGAAAATTGAACGAAAAGACCAATCAGCAAGGGTCTAAAAGGATAGTGATATTGTAAAAACATATAAAGAAGAAAACTTATCTATCGCATGTAAACCAATCGACAAGGGTGGCTACTTTTTCAGTCAATTTCAAAACTATTAAGAAACAACACTGAAAATACTTAAATTATGCCTAAATATACAAAATATATTTTCTAAAATGCTAAAAATTTATTAATAATTATTTGTTTTCCGATACCAAAAAATTTGATACTCCGATCCGAAACTGTCGTTCCCGATACTCATAGGAATAGGAATTATTTGATACTGATTCCGATACCGATACCGAGAACCTTGATCTTATAATACAATATGATAATACTATTCCGTTAAATATTAGTTGATCATATATTATATATATATATATATATATATATATATATAAATACACTATCTGTTTATTTTTTACTTTATGTAGTATATACTTAATAATCAAGATTCTGAATAAAGATGAAACAAATAAAAGTTTATGAAAAAACTATATTAAATCATGTTACACTATAGATAGGATTTAGCAGTATGGATCTAAACTCTTAAAGTTACTATATCATAGGATGCACGAGAAGATAAACAAGCAAATTGATGCATGTGTATATGGACTATATATACACACTTGCAGGTTCTCAGTTAGTTGGAAGTCGACACGTTTGGATATTATGGTGCTCTCCAGGCTCTGTGATTAGACGACCTAGTTGGCGAGTTTGTGTTCAAGATGGTGCAAGTTCCTTTCTTTTTTAATAGTCAAAACGTGATTCATGTCGTGAAGAATCCAATATATTACAGTCAGACAAAACATATGACATAAAATATCATAAGATAAGGGAGTAGTGTAATAAGAAGATTAATCTTTTAAAGGTTGATACCAAGCTAAACCCGACGGATATGCAGAAGTAGGCGATTCATATGGATTCAAGTCCACCTTGACTTCTACTCGAGTACTCTGGTTTGAGGAAGGTTCACGATCAGTAGGAGGGTCATAGAAGTTGCACAGTTCTGGGTAAAGACTCTGTTGATGATCAATTTTGCGGTTCTTGCTAAAGACTGAGTCAATGGGCAAGTGGATACTAAAGTAGAAGCTAAGGTTAGAGGAGCACGAAGTCAATGAGATCATTCTCATGAGAGGAGCACGAAGTCAATGAGGAGACTAGTTGAACAACAAACAAAGGTGGATAATGGTATATATGGCTCGTATACAACTACGGAGAGCGACAAACGTCGTTCAATGATTGGAGAATCTCAAGAGGAGTCAAAAGTGATATGGGAATCAAAAGAGCCAATTTAAATCATGGCGGCCTACCAACGACATACCACAGATATACCATGAAGAGTGAATTCGTTCCAACAAGTTTTGAAGTCCAAAAATCATCTCACACTAGTTACCGGCAATACATGGCTGATATAGCGCTCGTATTTCTGATTTTGGAAAAGGAAAGAGATCATATTCAAGGGTTTTTGTTGGAGTGGGTGGGGTTCCCAACCTATGTGGAAATTATCCCGGAGTAGGATATGGATTGGATATTCCTACATATAATAGGAATATGTCAATGGATTTGGATTTGGATTGGATATTCCTATCTATATAGGTGTCTCCTGACCCTAAAATATATCACTCTCTCTCTAAAAAATATATATAGCAACAAGGAGAGAAAATGAGGCAAGAGTGACATTGCAACATTGGAGAGGAGAAAGAATGATTTGAGGATGTTTCGAAGAAGGAGATCAGTTTCGGGTATTTCTCGTTGTCTTTTTTCTTCGTGGTTATAATTTATTTTCTGTTCCAAAAGAGTTGTGGTGATCCGTTTGGATCAGTGAGAAGTTTGTAAGAAGTCGGTGTATTTCTTATTCCATTAGTGAAGGCTTTTCAAGGTTGGACTCCGATCGTCCCGTGGTTTTTCCCGCAAGGGTTTTCCATGTCAAAAATCTGTGTCTGCGATTTATGTTTGGCATTTTTGGTTTGTGCGTTTTGCTCAGTTCTCTCGCAGGTACTCTCTGGTTTGGGGAACGATTTTCGCACTTTCGTTCCCAATAAAGTGGTATCAGAGCCAGGTTCTGGAATTTCAGAAGGGTGTCAGGAGTTGACAGGCAAACCAGAGAGGAGAGATGGACGCGAAACCGGTGCGCATGGTAAACATGAACGGTACCAACTATCATTACTGGAGGAGCAAGATGAAGGATCATCTGCTATTTGTCAAGAAGCTGCATCTGCCGGTATTTGCTTCCGAGAGACCCAGTGACAAATCCGAAGAGGACTTAAATTTCGAACATATACAGGTGTGTGGGTACATCAGGCAGTTCGTTGACGGAGAACGTGTACAACCACGTTGCCAGTATTAAGCACGCGAGGACACTATAGGATATGCTGGAATCTTTGTATGCAAAGAAGACCGGAGTAAATAAATTGTTCCTGATCCGGATGATGATGGGTCTGCGGTACAAAGATGGGATGTCTATTACGGATCACTTGAGTGAGTTCCATGGCGTGGTTGACCAGCTATCCTCGATGGGAGTCAAGTTCGACGACGAGGTTCAGGGACTATGGCTGTTGTGTACATTGCCAGACTCATGGGAGACCGTACGAGTGTCTATGATCGCTTCTGCTCCGGAAGGCGTGGTCAATCTGGAGTTTGCCAAGAGCGGAGTAATGAATGAAGAGATGCGGAGACGTTCTCAGGGCACTTCATCCCCATCCCACTCAGAGGCGCTTGTTTCAGAGAGCCGCGGAAGAGATAAAAGCAGGGGTCCAGGCGGTAGCATAGACAAAAGCAGGGGAAGGTCTAAGAGTCGTTACGAGGACTCGGAGTGTTACTATTGTGGCAAGAAGGGCCACATTAAGCGGAACTGTTTCGCTTGGAAGAGAGAGAAGAAGTGCGACAAGGAAAATTAAAGTGAGAACACTACAGCGGCGGCCTCGACACATGGAGGCGACATGATCATTGTACGTAATGAGGTAGTTATGAACCTCGCCTGCGATGACAACTCTTGGCTGGTGGACTCAGGTGCTTCAACGCACGTATCTCACAACAGGACACTATTTGCTACATATACAACAGGCGACTGTAGAGTGTTGAAGATGAAAAATGTAGATGTGTCTAAGGTGGTTGCCATTGGAGATGTGCATTTGAGGACAAAGACAGGTGCAGTTCTTGTTCTCAACTCATTGGTTGCCTGGAATCACCTTCCTGTTCACCAAGTAGCTCATCCCCTTCTCGCTGATATGGATGAGCCGTCTGTGCCACAACTCAGTAGACGCATCAGTAGCTGCGTTAACCTCATGCGCCCCCTGTACGCTCCCTTCCATTTAGTAGAGTCTGGACCTCTTGCTTTCTCTGGCAATCACCATCGAACCTCTGGAAAGCTTCCACTGATTGTTCCCAAAGAGACTGAAGAAACCCTCGTCATCCAACCTTCCAACCGACACCAGGTTGAAACGGATATCAGGGACATGACGGACATCTTTGAGAACAAGAACTGCACCTGTCTTTGTCCTCAAATGCACATCTCCAATGGCAACCACCTTAGACACATCTCCATTTTCCATCTTCAACACTCCACAGTCGCCTGTTGTGTATGTAGCAAATAGTGTCCCGTTATGAGATACGTGCGTTGAAGCACCTGAGTCTTGAAGATGGAAAATGGAGATGTCTCTAAGGTGGTTGCCATTGGAGATGTGCATTTGAGGACAAAGACAGGTGCAGTTCTTGTTCTCAAATATGTCCGTCATGTCCCTGATATCCGTTTCAACCTGGTGTCGGTTGGAAGGTTGGATGACGAGGGTTTCTTCAGTCTCTTCGGGAACAATCAATGGAAGCTTTCCAGAGGTTCGATGGTGATTGCCAGAGGAAGCAAGAGGTCCAGACTCTACTATATGGAAGGGAGTGCACAGGGGCGCATGAGGTTAACGTAACTACTGATGCGTCTACTGAGTTGTGGCACAGACGGCTCAGCCATATCAGCGAGAAGGGGATGAACTACTTGGTGAACAGGAAGGTGATTCCAGGACTAAAGTCTACAAAGTTGGAGAAGTGCACGCACTGTTTGGCGAGAAAGCAAAATATGGTGTCTTTCCAAAGTCACCCAAGTTTAAGGAAGTCGGCGTTGCTCGAGTTGATTCACTCGGATGTCTGCGGTCCTATGAAGGTAAAATCCATTGGTTTCGCTTCTTATTTTGTAACATTTATTGATGACTGTTCCAGGAAGGTTTGGGCCTATACCTTAAAGACCAAGGATCAGGTGCTGTCCAATTTCAAGGAGTTTCAGGCCTCTGTTGAAATAGAGACGGGCAAGAAGCTGCTTTGTGTTCAGTCAGACAATGGCGGTATATCGGTCCCTTTGATGCTTATTGCAGAGAGCAAGGGATACAACACCAGAAGACTCCACCAAAGATACCGCAGCTCAACGGTATAGCGGAGCAGATGAACAGGTCGCTAATGGAGAGGGTGTGATGTTTGCTGTCAGAAGCAAACCTGTCAGGCAGCTATTGGGGTGAGGCACTTTACACAGCTTCTTATGTTATTAATTTATCTCCTAGTGCTCCTTTGCAGGGTGATGTGCCTGACAAAGTATGGTACGGCAAAGAGCCGTCATACAATCACCTGCGAATATTTGGTTGTAAGGCCTTCGTGCATGTACCGAAGGATGAGAGATCCAAACTTGAGCAAAAGACGAGACGGTGCGTCTTTGTCGCCTACGGTCGGGATGAGTTTGGCTATAGACTCTACTATCCAGTGGGAAGAAAGCTCTACAAAAGCAGGGACGTGGTATTCGTCGAGGATCAGACTATGACCAACACTCAGGATTCCGAGATGCCTTCTGAGGCTGAGGAATTGCTTGAGTTAGAGCCATTTCGCTTCGAGCAGTTTCCAGAGGACACCGCAGAGGATCCAGTTATGGGGAAGCTAGTACATGGAGTTGCTCCCAACCTTGATCATCAACCTGCTGATGGCGGTCAGGGTGACCTCAGAAGGATGAGCATGTCGAGGAGGCAGTTCCTGGAGGGGAGGAGACTGTAGATATACAGCCAGCACCAGTGGTTCCGTTGAGGAGGTACAATAGAGAGCGTCGACCATCTACGAGATACTCACCGGATGAGTATGTGCTACTGACTGACGGGGGAGAACCCGAAAGTTTCGCAGAGGCTATGGAATACGAACACTGGCATGAGTGATGGAGGCCATGCTGGAGGAGATGAGTTCCTTGGAGGCCAACTCTACTTATGATATGGTGCGGTTGCCAAAGGACAAGAAAACTTTGAAGAATCGATAGGTGTTCAGAGTGAAGCAGACAGATGATGCTACTCGTCCTCGATACAAAGCGAAGCTGGTAGTTAAAGACTACGGTCAGCAGAAAGGCGTAGATTATGATGAGATCTTTTCGCCAGTCGTCAAGCAGTCGTCTATACGGGTGGTGCTAGCATTGGCAGCCAGTTTTGACTTGGAGGTCGAGCAAATGGACGTGAAGACGACATTTCTCCACGGTGATCTTGAGGAGTTGTACATGGAGCAGCCAGAGGGATTCTGTGAGAAGGGCAAGTCACATTTGGTCTGTCGGTTGAGGAAGAGCTTGTATGGTCTAAAACAGGCTCCGAGACAGTGGTATAGGAAGTTCGAGTCGTTTATGGGAGAGCATAGCTATGCACGGACGACGTCGGATCATTGTGTTTTTGTGAGGTACTTCGTCGAGGATGATTTTATCATTTTGTTGCTTTATGTTGATGGCATGCTGTTGGTGGGTCGGAATGCCACCAGGATAGCAGAGTTGAAGTGCCAACTGGACGCGGCCTTCTTTATGAAGGATTTGGGCGCAGCGAAGACTATTCTTGGGATGGAGATCAGCCGAGAAAGAGATTCCAAGCTGCTATATTTGTCCCAAAAGAAGTACATTCACCGGGTACTTCAGCGTTTCGGGATGGACGGGTCGAGGAAAGTAACCCCCTTGTGGCTCACTTTAAGTTCACTGAGGAGCAGTGTCCATGTACCGAGGACGAGAAGGAAGATATGGAGCGAGTTCCATATGCCTCGGCCGTGGGAAGTCTTATGTATGCTATGGTATGTACGAGGCCAGACATTGCTCACGCAGTCAGCACAGTTAGCAGGTACACTTCCAATCCTGGAAGGGTACATTGGAGTGGGGTCAAGTGGATTCTACGATATCTTCAGGGTACTGCCGATTGGAGACTTTCATTTGGTGGTGACGAGCCGAAGCGGGTTGGATATACCGACGCTGATATGGCTGGAGATGTAGAGACGAGACGATCGACTTCCGGCTATGTGATGATGTTTGCTGGTGGAGCAATATCGGGGCAGTCGCGTTTACAGAAGTGTGTTACCTTGTCAACGACAGAGATAGAATACATTGCGGCGACGGAGGCTTGCAAGGAGTTGTGGATGAAGCAGTTGCAGAAAATTGGGCGAGCAGTATCCTTTGCTTTGCGATAGTCAGAGTGCTATTCACCTTGTGAAGAACCAGATATTTCATAGCCGGTCCAAGCATATTGATACCCGGTATCATTGGATACGGAATGTGGTTAACAAGAAGGAAGCGGCGCTTGAGAAGGTTCATACAGATGACAACGGAGCAGATATGTTCACAAAGGTTCTACCAAGGAGAAAGTTTGAATACTGCAGACGGATCGTCGGGATGATGACCCCCTCCACATAGTTGTGAAGGAAGAGATTTGTTGGAGTGGATGGGGTTCCCAACCTATGTGAAAAATATTCCGGAGTAGGATTGAGTATTTCTACATATAATAGGAATACCTCAATTTATTTGGATTGTATAATAGGAATAACTCAATTTATTTGGATAGGATATTCCTAAATATAATAGAAATATCTCAATGGATATGGATTGGATATCCCTACATATAATAGGAATATATCAATGAATTTGGATTGGATATTCCTATCTATAATAGGAATGCTAGTTGTGGGTTTGAGGCTATATATATGTGTCTCCTGGCCCTAAAATATATCAATCTCTCTCAAAAAAAAAATATAGCAACAAGGAGAGAAAAGGAGGCAAGAGTGTCATTACAACATTGGAGAGGAGAAAGAAGGATTGGAGGCCGTTTCGAAGAAGGAGATCAGTTTCGGGTATTTCTCGTTGTCTTTCTTCTTCGTGGTTATAATCTATTTTCTGTTCCAAAAGAGTTGTGGTGATCCATTTGGATCGGTGAGAAGTTTGTAAGAAGTTAGTGTATTTCTTATTCCATTAGTGGAGGCTTTTCAGGGTTGGACTCTGATCGTCCCGCGGTTTTTCTCGAAAGGATTTTCCACGTCAAAAATTTCTCTGTCTGCGATTTGTGTTTGGCGTTTTTGGTTTGTGCGTTTTGCTCAGTTCTCTCGCAGGTACTCTCTGATTTAGGGAACAGTTTCCGCACTTTCGTTCCCAACAGTTTTCTCACGCAGTAAAAAAAAAGTCTATGAGGCTAATGTGTCCCTCAAATTTCTAGAGTAAAATGGGCTTTGCTTGGTTATTTTTCTAAGAAAGCCACAAGGAAATCTTAAGAGAGAAGAAAGATAGCTCATCCGAGATCTCATAGGGGAGGGTTTCGCAATACGATATATGTTTGTGTAATCCTTATAAGGATTTCTCTTATTGATTCAATAAAATATTTTCTATTGTCTAGTAGAGTAGGCCGACCTATGAAGCATCACATTATATTGTGTCGGCATTCTTGGTTGTTATTGTTTTTTTATTAGTGCTTTATTATATTCGTCGTCGTAAATGAAGGATTTATATTTTTCTCTTTAGGTGGCGTTTGGTACACGATCTCATAGAGAAGGTTGACAAAATTAATTACTATATGAATGTTAGTTTAATTTACCCTTTAGGTGGCGTTTGGTACACGGTAATTTTTTTTTAATTTCCGAAAAAATTTAGTGCGGAAAACCTATTCCCCATGTTTGTTTAAGTTATTAAAATTTATTCGCAAAAATTACGAATATCCGGATAAATAATTTATCCACAAAATATGAAGATCGTACCCCTTTAAAATAGGTGGGTATATTGTTTTTGCCTGGAAAAAAAATTTATGTGTTACTTTTTTTCGTTCTTTTTCATTTATTTATTTTTTTGTTCTCTTTTCATTTTTTTAAGAACTACTTTTTGTTTCGTTTTTTTTCAATTTTTTATCTTTTTAAGAATTATTTTTCCAGTTTTATCTTTTTCAATTTTATGTATGAATTTTTTTTCACAATTTTTTATCTAATTTTCTTTCTATTTTCAGTTTTTTATCAATTTTTTATTTTTCCCTACAATATTTATATATTCACCGGGAATATATTTTTTTCTGAAAATATAGAATTTTCGACCATATAGTATCACCTTACCAAACGGTCCCCTTAATTTACTTGCAGTCGAAAAGAAAACATGGTGAAATAAAGAAAGCATGAATTCCCAACAAGGCATGAATCTCAACAAGAAACGATCTGCGTGAGCCGGACCGAGATTTGCATGTTAAAAGCTCCTCTCATCTACGGTTGGTCCTTATCCAGCAGAGTTTGTAAGGATTAAGGAGATGTTAAAATCAATTTTAATATATATATATATATATATATATATATATATATTAATAATTTTGTATTAAAATAGAACTAGTATGTATCGTGGACCACTCTTAGCATAAAACAATTATGACGTAGTGGTTATTACATCACACTAGAGGTGCTGCTAGGTTAAATTCTTGGGGGCAATAATTTTTAATTTATTTTTATTTTAGTTTTTAAATCTTTTTTTAGTATATGTGGTTTTATTTTGAAGGTTCGTCTAGAGGCCCGTGAACTAAGGGTCGGTTATGCTTAGTGGTGTGTTATGGGACTATTGGATGAAACTGAAGACAGCACTGTCAAGAAAAAGAGAGAAAAGTACGATGATATACGTACCTGCGGTGGTGAAAGGAGGGGGAGGGGGAGGGGGGGCGGGCGTCGGAGGAGGAGGCGAGCGCTGCGCCGCAGCTGAAGTTGGCGGCGAAGGAGGTGTCCGGGTGCAGAGAGCGGAACCCTTTCATGATCTCCTCGGGCCTCCTCGGAGCCCGGCTCTCGTCCACCACGGCGGTGGGGCTCCTCAGCTCCTCCGGGGGGTGGGCAAACGTCTTGTGGAAAATAGCTAACATCCTCACTCACTCAATCTCTCTCTCTCTCCCCCCGAAATGAAGTAAGTAATAATATTGTTTCTTGAGAGGGGATATATATATATATAGAGAGAGAGAGAGGGGGGGGGGGGGACAGGTGGATAAACATCCCCAGTTCCCCAGAATAGCATAAGACTTTTATGTGATGTCCGCATGTGGATATCGTCACCACGTCACTGCCCACTGGTTTAATCCAAAAAAATACCTGGGTTACCATCGAAACATTACAACCTGATTTTATCTACAATAATACTGCTATGCTAGGATTACAACCAAATGCCTACAACTCTCTTATAATCGCCACATGGCGGTAACGTGACGGTCGTTCACTGGAGGAGGAAAAAAAAAAAAGATAGAATTCGATAACTGTTCGGATGGTCATCACGTGGTCGAAACGTCACGTGTCGATCGATCATTGGAGAAAAGATGGAACCGGAGGATGGCCCACATAGTACGCGGGGGGGGGGGGGGGGGGGGGGGTGGGGGGGGGGGGGGGGGGGGGGGGGTGAGAGGGTTGTAAGAAGGTTGTAAGCATTTGGTAGTAAACTTAGCATTATTGCCAGCGAAAATATTACAACCTTCTTACAAGAGACGACGTGACGCCTACGTGGCAATTACTAATTGGATCATCTCTCTCTCTTCCCATTCGGTTCCACCACCCCCACCTTTGCCCACCTTTGCCCTGGCAAACCTCTCCCCACGCCCCCCCCACCCCTCCCCCTCCCCCTACCCCCGCCTCCACCACCATCTCCTTCCCCTCCCCGGCTACAACCACCACCCCCTCTCCGACAGCCACCCCCTCCTCCCAGTTGCACCTATCAGCAGGGCCGGCCATGGTCCAGGACAGTCAGAGCGACCGTCCAGGACCCATGGGCCAGGGGAGCCCAAAAAATTATTAATAATCTTAGGTTCAATTCTTGTATTTAAAATAAAAAAAGTATGTGTCATGGCCCCTCTTAGTACAAAATAATTGTGGTGTAGTGGTTATTATGTTAGACATTCATAGAAGATGTCTTAGGTTCAATTATAGGTGGTAGTTTTTTTTAACTTCCTTTTATTTCAATTTTTAATTTTTTTTTAACATTATATATGGTGTGTTGGGGGGGGTTTGAAAGTTCGTCTAGGGCCCCCATGAACTCAGGGCTGACCCTGCCTATCAGGTGGTTGGTTGTAAGAAGGTTATGATGCTATCTAGGGCTAACATTTTGGGACTCTACCGGTAAACTTGGGTTCTTATACTGATTCAGATCAGATTTAAAATATAAACGGTCACCCGTCCAGTCGGGTCGGATGTTCGACCTAGCCCACTACATGAAGAATTGATGCAAAAAAAATAGTGTTACCAACATCAATATTAAGGTTCAATACAATTTTTAGATTCTAGATTCAGAATGTAAAAGCTTATTTTGTAAAATAGTACAACAAAATTGAAGTCTCATGATAGTTTTGTTCCAGCCACAGGTTTAGCAATTTGTCTCAGAATTTCTACATTTTGATATAGGAACTCAATTTGTAGAATAGTAAACCTGAAGGAGATACGGAGAAAATCTCAGGACATATCTTCTTTATCCTATTCAGAGGTGCAAGTTTCAGAGAGCCGTGGAAGGAGCAAAAGCAGGGGTCCGAACGATGGCAGAGACGAGAGCAAAGGGCAAGTCCAAGGGTTGGTACGAGGACTCAGAGTGCTATCATTGTGGCAAGAAGGGCCACATCAAGAAAAATTATTTCTCTTGGAAGAATGAGAGAGATGGATACAAGGGAGAGCAGAGCGAGAATACTACATCAGCAGCCTCAGCACATGGAGGCAACGTGATCATTTTAGGTGATGAGGTAGTCATGAACCTCGCCTGCGATGACAATTCTTTACTGGTGAACTCAGGGGCTTCAATGCACGTATCTTACAACAGGACATTGTTTGTCACTTACACAAGAGGCGTAGAGTATTGAAGATGGGCAACGAAGATGTGTCGAAGGCTGTTGCTACTGGAGATGTGCATTTGAGAACCAAGACGGGTGCAGTTCTTGTTCTCAAGGATGTTCGTCGTGTCCCTGATATCCATTTTAACCTGGTGTCGGTTGAAAGATTGGATGATGAGAGATTCTTCAATCTCTTCGAAAATGGTCAGTGGAAGCTTTCAGAGGTTCGATGGTGATTGCTAGAGGAAGCAAAAGGTCCAAACTATATTATATAGAATGAAGCGCACATGGGGCACAGAAGGAACGCAACTACTGATGCGTCTACCGAGTTGTGGCACAGGCGACTCAGTCATATCAGCGAGAAGGGGATGAGCTACTTAGTGAACATGAAGGTGATTCTATGGCTCAAGTCTACAAAGTTGGAGAGATGCACGCACTGTTTAGCGGGGAAGCAAAATAGGGTGTATTTTCAAAGTCACCCAAGTTCAAGGAAGCCGGCGTTACTCGAGTTGATTCACTCGGATGTCTGCAGTCCTATGAAGGTAAAATCTATTGGTGATAATTCTTACTTCATTGCTTTTATTGATGATTGTTCCAGGAAGATTTGGGTATATGCCTTAAAGACCAAGAATCAGGTGCTACCCACTTTCAAAGAGTTTCAGGCCTCTGTTGAAAGGGAGACGTGCAAAAAGTTGCTATATGTTCGGTCCGACAATGACGGTGAATACGTTGGTCCCTTTGATGTGTATTGCATAGAGCAAGTGATACGACACCAGAAGACTCCGCCCAAGATACTTTAGTTCAATGGTGAAGCAGAGCATATGAACAGAACACTGATGGAGAGGGTACGATGTTTGTTGTCTGAAGCAAACTTATCGGACAGTTATTGGGGTGAGGCTCTTTACACTGCTACTTATGTTATTAATTTGTCTCTTAGTGCTCCTTTGCAGGGTGATGTGCTTGAAAAAGTATGGTACGACAAAGAGCCGTCATACTATCACATGCGAGTGTTTGGTTGTAAGGCCTTCGTACATGTACTGAAGGACGAGAGATCCAAATTTGAGCCGAAGATGAGGTAGTGCGTCTTTGTCGGGTATGGTCGGGATGGGTTTGACTATAGACTCTACAATCCTCTGGGAAGAAAGCTCTACAGAAGTAGAGATGTTGTGTTCATTAAGGATCAGATAATGACCAACACTCTGGATTTTGAGATATCATCTAAGGCTGAGGAATTGCCTCAGTTAGAGTTATTTTGCTTTGAGCCATTTCCAAAGGACACTACAGTGGATCCAGATACGGGGGAGACAATACATAGAGATGCTCCCAACCTTGATCATCATCCTACTGATGGTGGTCAGGGTAACCCACAGGAGGATGCCAGGGAGGCAGTCCCTGAAGGGGCGGAGGTTGTTCGTATACAGCCATCACCAAAGCTTCCGTTGAGGAGGAGCGCGAGAGATCGTCGACCATCTTCGAGATACTCACCAGATGAGTATATGATACTGACAAACGGGGGAGAGCCTGAGAGTTTCGCAAAGGCTATGGAAGACAAAAACATGCAGGAGTGAATGCAGGCCATGTAGGAGAAGATGAGTTTCCTACATGCCAATTCTACTTATGAGCTGGTACGGTTGCCAAAGAAAAAAAGGCTTTGAAGAATCGATGGGTGTTCAGAGTGAAGTAGATAGATGGTGTTACTCTTCCTTGATACAAAGCGAGGCTGGTAGTTAAATGCTATGGTTAGAGGGAAAGTATGGATTCTGATGATATCTTTTTGCCAGTCGTGAAACAGTCATCTATTCGGGTTGTGCTAGCGCTGGCAGCTAGTTTCGACTTGGAGGTCGAGTAGAAGGCTTGAAGACAATATTTATCTACGGTAATTTAGACGATGAGTTATACATGGAGCAACTAGAGAGATTCTGTGAGCAGGGCAAGTCACACCTAGTTTGTCGGTTGAAGAAGAGTCTATATAGTCTGAAGCAGTCTCTGAGGCAGTGGTGCAGAAAGTTTGAGTCATTTATGGGGGAGCATGGTTATGCAAGGACGACGTCAAACCACTATATTTTGTGAGGTACTTTGTCGATGATAATTTTATTATACTTTTGCTCAATATAGATGATATGTTATTGGTGGGTTGGAATGCCACTAGGATAGCGGAGTTGAAGTGCCAACTGGACACGGCCTTCTCTATGAAGGATTTGGACACAACGAAGACTATTCTTGGAAAGAAAATCAACTGAGATATATATAGAGAGAGAGGGAGTCCAAGCTACTTCATTTGTCCCAAAAAAGTATATTCACCGGGTACTTCAGCGTTTCGGGATGTATGGGTCAAAGAAAGTGGACAATCCCCTTACGGCTTACTTTAAGCTTACTGAGGAGAAGTGTTCATCGACCAAGGACGAAAAGGAAGATATTGAGCGGGTTCCATGTGCTTCAGCAGTAGGGAGTCTCGTGTAGGCCATGGTGTTTACAAGGCCAGACATCGCTCACGCAGTTGGCATGGTTAGCAAGTATCTCACCAATCCTGGGAGGATACATTGGAGTGCGGTCAAGTGGATTCTACGGTACCTTTAGGGCACTGCTGATTAGAGGATTTCATTTGGCGGTGACGAACCAAAGTTGGTCGGGTATACTGATGCTGACATGGTTGGAGATGTAGACACGAGGTGATCGAGTTCGGACTATGTGATGATATTTGTCGGTAGAGAGGTATCATGGCAGTCGCAATTGCATAAATGTGTTACATTGTCTACGACAGAGGCAGAGTATATTACAGCGACGGAGGCTTGCAAGGAGTTATTGTAGATCAAAAAGTTGTTACAGGAATTTGGACTAAAGTAATACCAATACGGTTTGCTTTGCGATAGCCATAGTGCAACCAACCTTTTAAAGAACCAGATATTTCATACCAAATCCAAACATATGGAGACTCGGTATCATTGGATAGAAGATGTACTAGAGAAGAAGGACGCGACGCTTGAGAAGATCCATATGGACGAAAATGGAGTGTATATGTTTACGAAGGTTCTACCAAATGAAAAGTTTGAGTATTGTAGATCGTCGGTATGACGAGCTCCTCCACCTAGTTGAGAAGGGAAAGATTTGTTAGAGTGGGTGGGATTCTCAACCTATATGGAGAATGCCCCGGAGTGCGACCAGTGTCATCATTTTATTAAAAAAGCTCGGTGTCACGTCCCCGGCCCTACAGGGGTGGACGTCCTCGCATGGGTGTGATGTCGTGCAAGCCTAAGTTGCACTTGCACAAGACAAGCACCTGAAACGGCCGATAAAATGCTAAGCCATAGAGTCGTAGAGATAGTCCACAAGCAGCAAAAATTTGAACAACACAAGTATAACATGAAAACCAAGTTCTTTATTGATATTGAAACAAAAGTTATATGGCGCTAGGCGAATATTAAAATCGCTCCAACTCTCTCTCTCTCTCTCTTTCTCTCTCTCTCTCTCTCTCTCTCAACAATAAAATTTGCCAAGCTGCTTACAATATTAGGATGATACAATAGGCGATGTTCCAAAATATTATCTCATGTATATGCGTTTCAGCTCCGGCCGCAACGCTCCAAGGCTCCGAAACAAACTTTATGCCTTAGTGCGCACAAAGGATACTCTGCACCGAATGAGGTACTATCGCACCCTGCAAGCAATCTGGTGGGTTATCAGTATATTGAATGCACTGGTGGAGAGGCTTCTTGTCCACTCAACAAAATCATATTACGTTCATTTAGTTATGCGCACCAACTATTTTGATGTCTTTCATGTCTTGCCTTAGGATCAGTTTCATGACATATGATGTGAAGCAAACTCGTGTTGCAAAATGTCATACAATATAAGAGTAACATGACGTAATTTACCAACTTACCATTCGTCCTTTCCTTCCCAAAGATGAATCAAGTTAACCAAGCAAATATAACAAATTAAAGGGACACAATATGAAAACATAGTGTCATGGATGTGTCTCTACCACAGACGTGTTAAGATCGAACTATATTGTGTATTATGCCTCCTTTCTGCTCATTTCTCTAAATGTGAGGTGATTCTTGTCTCAATGCAATGAACTCGCATGAGGATTACCGTAATCAAGCTGGCTTAATCTATATAAAACAGTCACTGGCATAGCCATTAAGAACCCTACGGATAGACGGGTAATCAAGTGTATGTGTGGACTACCAAGACCTCGAATACCGATATTGTGTCGCCCCAAACCGGGTCGTCATACCTAGAGCCATTTTGGTCGCGCAACACCTTGATTCCTCCTAGGCCGACACGATCCCAATGCCCCGGTGATCGTCTGAGTAATCCATATACCTCGTGCACGAGTTGTCCGTGACCATGCAAATCTCTTATCTTGTTCTTGTTCTTTTGTCTTTATCTTGTTCTCTTATCTTATCTTATCTTATCTTATCTATTTTTTCTGTATAAGCGGCGATGGTTGTAGACGCAAGCACGAGCCCGCTACAAGCCACCCTAAACGATGATGGTTGTAGACGCAGGCACGAGCCTGCTACAAGAAATCTCGAATGATTCTTGTTTTCCTTTGCTTATCATATTACAGTTCCTTAGTTCGGGTACTGCCTTGGCGACCAAACAGTCCCGAATTTTTTCTATGTTTTTATTACTTGGCTCAAAAATGACTATTTTGATAATCTTCATACCTCATTTTAGTGAATCATGTTATGTGAAGTGCATCAAATCGTGGCATATTCTATGTGACGAGCATCGCAACCGTGCGTAGGTTAATACAACTGAGGCATGTAATGCCCCGCTCCGCGTTAGGACTATGTACAAGAGATATCAGTTTGCTGACTGAAACCTTCCTGAGGAGCTCCTTGTTGAACCAGAAGAAGACTGATCTAGGTGAGTAGGCAGAACTTCATTCTCTGATTCTTTCATGCCTTGTTAATGAATCTGAGTTTTATAATGCTAAGTTGCTATGAAGATTAATGTTTCATTTACATGAATGATAGAGCTTGCTTAACTAGAGAACTCATATGCTTGTCTAATAAAAGAACCATTGCCACGCTAGTATAGAAAAAAATATTGCATGCTTAGTACACTGACACTGCTAGTGAACGAATTGTTGCCATGCTAATAAACAAAAGTAAAAAAATGTTCGTATATTTCCATCGTATGCTAACCAAGAGTAGAACTGCATGCTTAGTAAAAGAGATAGAAGAACGGTGTCATATCTATTTTAATAGAGATTGCTTGCCTGTTTCGTTATCGCTTATGTAAAGATAGAACCATTTTGAAATGCTTGAACTATATCTGTAGTGACCCGCTCCGTGTTGGCACTATGTACAAGAGAGATTCGTTTGCTGGCTCAAGAGGGAGCATTCCTGAAGAGCTCCCTGTTGGGACACAAGACGATTGATCTAGGTGAGTAGGCAGAACTTCATTCTCTGATTCTTACACGCCTTAATAATAAATCTGAGTTTTATAATGCATGTTTGCTAAGTAGATAATATTCACATAAGAATGATAGAACGAAAACCTGCATGATTAACTAGAGAACTTGTATGGTTGTATTAATAGATGAACCTGGTCATGCTAAGTAAAAGAAATAAGATGTTGCATGCTAGGTCACACTGACACGGCTATCGAACAAACCTTTGTCATGATAATAAGAAGAGTAAAACAAACGCTTGAACATGTTCCTTCTTTGTATGCTAAAGATAAAAATAAAAGAAGAACTATCGTCATGCTTGTTAAATAAAAGATCAGTTACATGTTTTCTTGTTATTGTGTAAAGATAGATTGAATAAAAAGCTTGTATTGTTACAAAAAGTCAATAGCTTGTTATCGAAAAGATGGAAGACTAATAATGCGCCCTGAGGTATCGGCCCTTCGGGATTTTGGCAGATGTGGCTATTAGAATGGTGGATGGAGGCTAAATGAAAAGAAGGGAGACTAATAGTGTGCCCTGAGCTATCGGTCCTTCGGGATCTTGGGGGTATGGCTATTAGAATGGTGGATGGAGGCTAATAAAGGGAGGAGACTAATAGTGCGC
The DNA here is from genome assembly GCA_036927795.1 of Iris macrosiphon. NCBI lineage: Eukaryota > Viridiplantae > Streptophyta > Magnoliopsida > Asparagales > Iridaceae > Iris > Iris macrosiphon. Next base: position 47,407,356 of record JAYESA010000012.1, read on the forward strand.
TCTGAGGGTGTGGCTATTAGAAAGGAGGCGGTGCTTCTGATAGGAAGAGAAAAGTTAGAGAAGTATGCATGTTCAGGAGATTGAACATCATAGAATTTTAGATGGTAAAGCTGCATATCAGGTAGTTAGATCGCATGCTAGGATAGCCTTCTTGTATACATAACTGTTTGATACAGAGACGGACAGGGAATAGAACATATGTGTTTATATAAATTGTTGCTAACTTGTATGCCTGTTGCAGGGATAACCGTTCGACGAAGGGTAAGAATCACTGAATAAGTGATATACATGTTATTGAACGTGTTCTCTTGTATAAACCGCTTTCATAGAGAAGTCTTTGTTTACGTATATGCTTCTATCTCGTTCACAAGATAAGATAATAATTATTCATAAGAAGAGTAGAGAGAAATGATAAAAAAAAATAGTACACTAGATGCATGCCAGAGTCTTTAGAGAATGAATATAGCTCACGAGACACGATGCGTATCAGAGATAGTAAATGAACCTGCATATCGTGCATGAACTTCCTGTCTTGCATGATTGCATGTATTCGAATATGAAATATATTTTTCCAAAGATGTTTTCAAAAGTGTAATCTGACTCTTATCTTGTATAGCATAAAATAAACCTAGGTAAAAATAGCAAGATCACTAATAATGTAATATTTTATAACATGATTACTTAGTGTTGGTTTTAGAGAGTGTTGCTTCTGTTCGTTATTTTTTACTCACCAGTGCTTTCCTCAAAGTACTGACCCCCTACCAGTCTTGTTCGCAGGTACTGTATCATCCGCAGAAGTGATATCAGTTCCTCATCCTTGGGAGCCGGAGATCAGGAGTCGATATCTTAAGATGTATCGAGATAGTTTGAGATACTTTTGTATAGAGGGACATAATGTATGGAATGATGTCATTGTATTCAAAGAACCTCATGCCTAGAGCTCTGCTTCGTATACTTAGATGGATTATTGTTTGTAATACTGCTCCTCGCTGCAAACTCGATCAGTTCGATGATAACCAAGACGACTAACGTTGTTGCCTTGTGCGAACGCAACTCCAGGATCGTATAGCATCATGTCCCGATAAGAACGATCGTCCCGCGGGAGCGCTGGCGTGATAATTTCACGTCCAGTGGGAACGATCGGGACTGCAGAAGATCGGGACGTGACATAATGGTATCAGAGAAACTCGATCCTCTGGCCTTACGTCCTTTCGCTACAGTTCATAAGATATCGCCTTGATCAGCATTTCTTGCCCATCGATATCGTTGTTGAGTTTAGCGTTTCATACAATAAGTCCGTAAATATTCTCAAAGATGTCAGAAAAAGTTTTCTGAATTGATTTATTTCTTAAGATATGTGATTTTTGATTGCTAGAGTTTTATCGACTGAGGATGACGAGGGATGAGGACTATCGCTGCTCTAGATATCAAAAGTTTCTCCTTGAGTTTCGAGAACAAATGAAGGGGGAGACTAATAGTGCACCCTAAGGGTATGGCTATTAGAAAGGAGGCGGTACTTCTGATAGGAAGAGAAGAGTTAGAAAAGTAGGCATGTTCAGGAGATTGTGCATCATAGAATTTTATCTGGTAGGGCTGCATAACAGGTAGTTAGGTCGCATGCTAGGATAGCCTTCTTGCATACCTAACTGTTTGATGCAGAGACGGACAGGGAATAGAACATATGTGTTTATGTAAATTATTGCTAACTTGTATGTCTGTTGCAGGGATAACCGTTCGGCAAAGGGTAAGAATCACTGAATAAGTAATATACATATTATCCAACGTGTTTTCTTGTATAAATCGCTTTCATAAAGAAGTCTTTGTTTACGTATATGCTTATATCTCATTTACACGATAAAATGATAATTGTTCATAAGAAGAGTAGAGAGAAACGATAAGAAAAATAGTCCACTAGATGCATGCCAGAGTCTTTAGAGAATGAATATGGCTCATGGCTCACGAGACATGCTACGCACTAGAGATAGTAAATGAACCTGCATATCATGCATGAACTGCTTGTCTTACATGCTTGCATGTATTCGAATATGAAATATATTTTTCCAAAGATGTTTTCAAAAGTGTAATCTGACTCTTATCCTGTATAGCATAAAATGAACCTAGGTAAAAAGTAGCAAGATCACTAATAATGTAATATTTTATAACATGATTACTTTGTGTTATTTTTGGAGAGTGTTGCTTATGTTCGTTTTTTTATACTCACTAGTGCTTTCCCCAAAGTACTGACCCCCACCAGTCTTGTTCGCAGGTACTGGATCGTCCGCAGAAGCGATAGCAGTTTCTCATCATCAGGAGCCAGAGATCAGGAGTCGATGCCATGAGATGTATCGAGATGTTTTGAGATGCTTTTGTATAGAGGGACATAATTTATGGAATGATGTCATTGTATTCAAAGAACCTCATGCCTAGAGCTCTGCTTCGTATACTCAGATGGATTATTGTTTGTAACACTGCTCCTCCGCTGCAAACTCGATCGTTTCGATGATAATCAAGACGACTAACGTTGTTGCCTTGTGCAAGCGCAACTCCAGGCTCGCACAACATCACGTCCCGATCAGAACGATCGTCCCGCTGGAGCACTGGCGTGGTGATTTCACGTCCAACGGGGATGATCGGGACTGCGGGAGATCGGGGTATGATATTATCAGAGAGATGGCGGCATATCCGCAAAGAGATGTCAGCTTGTCCTCACAAAGACAAAAAGAGAATCGATAGATAATCTGCTTGTTCATAACATGATGTGCATCATAGAGTTTATCTGATAGAGTAACATGCATTTCATCGGTCTGACGATAGCTATTAGTGAAGAGCTGAACTGTGAGTCCCGACTGCTAATTTAAGCATATCTTAGTATAGAGCAACCATGAGTCATAGCCGCTAATAGCCAGATAGAGTTAGGAACATCTTGAGGCAAAGAAGTCATCGCGATCAGGCGGGTGTTCCTGTCATTATTTAGCCGGTTCATGTGTCAAAGCAGATAGTAAGAGCGTATATTAGTGCAGTGTTGGGCCGTGATAACACCACTACTAATCCCGAGGAACTCAAGGACCATCATATAGATAGGTTATTTCGTATATGAATATGTATATCGTGCATGAACTGCTTGTCATGTATGCTTGAATAATTTGAGAATGAGATGTGGCTTTCAAAGATATTTTCAAAAAATTGTAATCTGACTCTTATCCTGTATAGAATGAAATGAACCTAGGTAAAAAGTAGCAAGATCACTAGTAATGTAATATTTTTCTCACATGATTACTTAGTGTTGTTTTAGAGAGTGTTGATTATGTTCGTTGTTTTTATACTCACCGGTACTTTCCCTAAAGTACTGACCCACCACCAGTCTTGTTCGCAGGTACTGGATCGTTCAAAAAAGTAATAGCAGATCCTCATCCTCGAGAGCCGGAGATCAGGAGTCGATGCCTTGAGATATTTTGAGATATTTTTTGTATAAAGGGATGTAATGTATGGAACAATGTTATTGTATTCAGAGAACCTCGTGCCTAGAGCTTCGCTTTGTATACTCTGATGGATCATTGTTTGTAACACTACCCCTCCGCTGCAACTCGATCGGTTCGATGATAACTATGACGTTTAACGATGTTGCCTTGTGCGAGCGCAACTCCAAGCTTGCACAGCATCACGTTATGATGGAAACGATCGACGTCCCACGGGAGCGCTGGAGTGGTGATCTCATGTCCAACGGGGACGATCGGAACCGCGAGAGATAGGGGCGTGACAAGGCATAAGAAAAAAATATATACTTTAACAATGAAACACATAATAAACATTATATCTTCTAGCAGCAGGTTACATTCCATATTCTATGCCAAATAACGTAAGATGGGATTATTCCCTTAGCTAGATTTGTTCACTTCTTTTATTAGCATGCATCAATAGATTTTTCTAGCGATTAGCATGTATCATCCATGTTTTATGTATGCAGGCCAAGCAAAGACAGGTTCATCGGAACCACCCACCTTAGTGATGAATCGCATCGGTCGAGCGAGACTCCGAGCGCGTCTTTGAAAAGTCTAAGTCCGAACTTCTTCTAAAGGGCCAAGTCTGAATGCCTTTGCATCAAACGAGTCTTCTCGCTTAACTAGGCAGGATGGGTCACCACATTTGTGCCATGCAAATTGGCTCTCCGGGTTGAGCGGAGCGGGTCGTTACATAATACACCACTCAGAATAAGTCTCGTCCTCGAGACTTCCTGAGCGCAACTCGTCCTACCACACCACTATCGAATCTAACTCAAGTATATTTATTCGTATCATTAGACCCGTTCGAACACAACTTCATATTTATTTTCCTTGTTATGTGTCGCACGCGTGCTAGCCTGTTTCATTGAATGACAGAGTCGAGAACTCTGTATGCGAAGATGATGCCGTTCACTCATTTCGACAACGTCGTGCAGGTTTGTGCGCCGAACTAGTATTATCTTTAAACTTGTCTGCCTCCGCATCGAAGTCGTAAAACCACCCAACCTTATCGCTTCCCTGACAATTCTCTGGGTTATTCTGTGTTGGGCCGACGCTTGCTTGTACTCAATGGGGGGTCTACATAGTGGGTGGGGTAGTCTCTAGCCCACCCAAAAAAAAAAAATTCATGTGAGTCAGTCCACACTTAGTTCGCTCTGGCCAATCCAAGTTCGAATTTCTAGTTCCGTCTTTGCTTGTACTATTAGACGAGGAAGTGATCATGGTCATCATGCTCGCATGTTAGGGTGTGTCATTTCCTGCAGATGCAACAGAACCTCGCAGCAATCTCTTCAGAAGTCTATAAAGGGTGTTAACTATAACATCAAACGAAAGGTACATAGCCTGACATTATGATTAGGGTTGAGAAGACGGAAGTTAGCCATGGTAGTCGCAAACAATAACAAAGAAGAAATTTTGATAATATTGAGATGAATGATTTCTCTTATAGATGACAAGGGAGAATCCCGTGAAATCAACCTACTTAATTTAGTAAATATCACATTAATTAGTGAGTCTTACCTCCCATTTAAATAGAACAATTAGGCTAATGTTAAGGGCACTACACATTTTGTTATGGGAGGCGACACAGGATAGAGACAACACACTTAAGTCAAACAAAAAAAATTAAGTGTGCATCAAAAATTTAATAGGGACAACAAATCAAAACTATTCTATTTCCTATCTTCCTCTCTTTCCAAATTCCTAATTCTAATTCGTGTTCTTTTTTGCATAGTTTCTCATTTTCGACATTTTCTGAATTTTCAAACTCCGTTATCTAAGCAGTTCCGTTTGAGATGACGGCCAAAATTTTGGCACTTCTAGAACAAGACTATCAAAATCTTGATAGTCCTAAATATTTTTAGGACTGGCAGCTCTAATACATAAGTTTCCTATATTAGGCAAGAATGCCAAAATTTTGACATGCACAAAATGTTATTGAGCTTGGCCTTTATTTTGTTTTGCTCTCACTTTCAGTTTGGTTGCCAACAGCATGGTCATGGAACCCCATTCTTCAGTGGATGATGACACAATCATAGTATTTTCTGAGATTGGGATCGACATGAATTTGCCCTTATCCAAATACTAAACTATTTTGTCTTCATTGATTGACTACCAATACATATTCTCATTAAAGTAATCAAAACCTTATACTTTGATCCATAGATAAATTAGCTGAAGATCTACGTTAATGCATTGAAGCAGATTGTTTATGAGTTTGAATCTTGAACTCCTCACGGCGACAAATGGATTTTTTTTCTGAGTTCGTACGATCACTTTGGTTGTCAATCAGTGGTACACAAACATTATCGGCTATAAGTGCCAAAAAATTTGAAGTACATATCCAAAACTGTGAAAATTTTGACAATCTTTCATCGTTATGTTTCAATTTTGAAACTTCGAAACTTCATTAATGGAGTTCGAAACTTCAAAATTAGCCCAAAATGAGACCCTTTTTTTTTACATTTTATCATTTAGTTTGTGTTGTCTACTAACAATTTTTCAATGGCATTTGGTAATTAAAAATTTTAAACATTTGTGTTGTCCCCTAATAAAATGTTTAGTGGCCTTATCATTGGCCAATAATTATGACATAATCTGTCACAATTATCACATTATAAAGATATAGCAGCAAATCATTTTGTAATAATTATAACATCTATTCAATTTTGAATTGGCTTAAAATACATAAGAATCAATCTAAATCCTAATTAGAACACTCGCCTGTATTACTACTGACTGGATCCTGCTAGGAAACAATCAACTAAAATCAGATCACTCAAGTTATTGTTCAAATATAGGGATAACTATAGAAGGATTAAGAAATTATTTCACCAGTACAACCACATTGAAATAACATGTCCAGTCATACAACAGTGTTGATATCAGGAGAAATCTACATGTAAGGGAAACCGTCATCTCCTAAGTAGAAAACCTCACATACATGACCATAAATAACAAATATTGTTTCACAATAGTGTTTGTTTGCTCATATTGTTCTCTCCCCACGATATCAAAGAAAACCTGCTAGGAAATGAGGGGGCAAAGTTTCGTACACCCATACATAGATCTACTTATCTGGAAGTTTATCCTTCAGATACTTGAGAACTGCTTTAGTGCCTCGATCCAGAATGATGCGCCGGATACTGCACAAGACAAGACACCTTTCAGAAAGGAGATTACAGTCAAATGTACAGTGTACACATTGGGGAACTGGTTACTTCAGAAGAGGGCATATCTCACGAGTAAACTCTATACAACAGCGCTCAATAGTCAGTTCCTTATCTTTGACATTGTTTTACACTTGATCATGCGAACCACTTAAACTAAAATGAGATTGTAATTAGAAACAATAGGGGTGCTGCAAATGCCGGAATACCCCTCACGATTTAGTATCAGAAAGAGATGTATATATGTACCTTCTCAATGGGTTACCATCCAGTCTCAAGGCTTGTAGACTTTCCTCGAGCAAACCCTGTTCAGAAAAGATATTAAATTAGAAATTGGCAAAAGGAAAATTCCAGTGCATCATAAGTAACCAATAATCTGTTGCACTCCACATTTGAAGAAACCATGGAACAAATCCTAGAAACTGTAGTGTAGTACTTATCTTGATCTGTAGAACAGGTGTAGATGACAAAAATCAGAAAGCAAACAGGTACTGCTTAAGCTTTTGAGAAAAGAAAATTGACTTTATGCAGATATCCTTATGGACTAAAAATATATAAGCAATCCCATGGGAGAGCATTAATCCTGTATCATTGTGGAGACCCAAACTTTATAAGAAACCAGGCTCTTGGTACTATGCTTACCTTACTGTAGGAATCAAATGCTAGTTTTTATTTCAGTACGAGTAATTAATGCCTAACAAAGACCCCATGCATAACATTGTTCAGGCTCAACAGGGATCCTCCTCCCAAACATGAACCTGGGACAGCAGCTCCCAAACATGAACATGGGACAGCAGTTGATTCCTCTTACTTCCTCTTTACCACTCTTTTGAGTTCTCAGTTAAGGCACTATAGGCCTTTCTCAAGAGGTAAGTAGTATGTAGAGGCTCCTACATGGAGGTGAGTGGATCACCAATAGGGATCAATAAAACTATGACAAGGAATAAAACTATGACAAGGAGGAACTTATTATTTTCAAGAAAGGACTAAATTAAGAAAAGAAACCATACGAGCTCTGGAGGAAGTGCAGCAATGTTGTTGTCAGACAGGTCAAGCTCTGTAAGAGAAGTTAAAACCTTGATGCCCTGATTACAAGCATGACAAAGATGTCAGAACTTCAAATGCATAATCAACCTTCATTGGAACTAACAACATACACGAGTTACAGTATCTGTTATTATATGAAAAGGTCCAGGTTTGAAATGGAACTTTACGTCTAGCAGAGTTAACACTAGAGAAACTACTTTGAAATATTTAACACAAAAAACACTCTTGAAAGTTGTTGACAAGCTCATCAGTCCTAAAGACTAAGCAGAGAAGCGAATCTCTTGAGAGAGTTCAGGGAAGGTACTTAGTATTAAAAGTCAAGTATGGAATACCTCTGGTACTGATACAAGGGAGTTTTGGCTCAAGTCAAGAATCCGTAGCCTCTGTAAGGTGAGTAACTCTGGTGGGAATTGTCGCAGCTGCATTCGTCTGTTCACTACAAAGTCAGTAAACAGTTCTTTCACATGACCCTAATAATAAAGACTTTTGCAGTTTGTTTCTGACCTCAGGTATAATTCCTGCAATTGTGGCAATTTCGAAAGTGCAGAAGGATCTGGCAGTGAAGATGCATTACCACTAAGGTCTAGTATTTCAAGCCTGGGGAGCGCTTCTAGACCATAAGCCGGAATCTGTAAGAACATAGATATGTCAAATGATTTGCTTCAAAGTATTCAGGAGTACAATCATTATTGGTGAACTAAATACATGTTTACCAGGACTGGTGAGCCTGTACTGACGACAGATCATAAAACATAAGAAACAAAATATAGCCACTATTGTTTTGGTTCAGTTGACGGTGAGTTATGTTTTATGTTTGTTTTATGTTTAAACAATAATTTCAAATAGTTAATCCAAGGGTTTCGAGCTTCCTGCAATTTTCCTCCCCAGAAGTCCAAATCATGCTATAAGATGAACTTGACTACAACTTCTTGATTATGCACACAAGTGGATATGAAATTATGGAACTTGTCAACTTCCATACAGCTAGATGGATGACCCTAGCTATTCCCACTATCACAGAAACTGAGGTGCTTCAGGCCAATATTGAACCTTGCCTACGGAGCCTATCATAGATATCTCCAAGACCACGTACTTCCACCATCAACGAAATTCAAGCTCTAAAGTTAGTACCGTTGCCTTATTACCGGAATGGGAAAAACTGTTCAACAAATCTTTTTCTCGACCATATTGGAGATGTACCAAACAAGGTCAAAGGGAATACACTATGTAGACCTGACACAATTTTACTTGAACCAGATCCAGCTCTGGGCAGGTAAGGGTCCAATCATAATGGACCCAGTCCTCTAGACGAGTAGGGTTCACTCCACGTAAATCCACCCGACCTGGACCTAGACCCAGACCCTATCCCGATACAAAATTCAGAGAAAGGGATCGGAATAATATAATTTTATTCAAATTATGTATATATTATATGGAAATGTCAGATACCGACCTGGACCTAACCCAAGTTTGTGGTAAACGGATAAGGTCACAGTCTCTTTGTATAGAACCCAGACCCAATCCGAAACTTATACGTGTAGGGTATGAGTCCGAAAATCAGAGCCGTAGGACTAGCAAACCTGGGTCAAACCTGACCCGGTAGCACTAACTTGTGTACTCAAGTACTTGGTATAGTCAAACTTACGTATCAATAAAGAGAGGCCTCAACTTTCTCTCATTTTTTATTATGTACTTGCTTGTTAAATAAATAGAAGTCGTTATACATACAAAAGTCCAAGGGCACAAAACTACATGTGTCCGTCAGCTTATCACAGGATTGAATGTGTCCTCAACCCCTAGACACAGAATCCACTATGACAAAGAAACTAAGGCAAAGAATCGAATGTGACGATTAGCTCAAAAAGGAATAGAGCATGTTGTGGCCCCTAGGCAAGGAATCTAATGTGTTAGAAAACTCAAGGCAGGAAATAGAATGTGTCGATCGGCACGGCCCTACGCAGAATGGAATGTGTTGAATCAGACATTTGAGTCTAATGTGTCAAAAAAGCACATCTTACATAATTGAATGTGCCAGCTAACTAATATGAAATTGAGTGCACTGTCGACCCATAGATACAAGCTAATGTAGTGAATTGGACATACTAGACTGCCCAACAAATGAGAACGATGACCTAGAAGAGGTTTCCACTAATAGAAAGGTATAACTTATGAAAAATATGTATCCGATGGCTGGCAAAGCATACCATACAACAAAATGAATCAAAAGTTTCCCAGACCCTACGGAGAACAGGAAAGCCCTGTCCACAGTAGAAGCGCCAGTGACTTTTTTTTTTCAGTTCAGTTCAGTCCCACCACCTGTTGGCTCTTCACCAATGGGGTCCTCGAGAATGGTGGGAAGCTTGCTCCTAACACCTTTGATTGAGTATCAGTCAGCACATGGATCCAATTTTGATATTTGAGACTATTGGGTGGTTATTTCAGTGTACTTGTTTTAATTATTTGTATACTTGGGTGCACAAACGTTTGGACATGTGCAACACAGACCAATAGATACTCCATAAGATAATAGATAAAGGAGACACTAGAACTAGAGGTAGGCCAAAATGAACATGGATTAAAGCTTTAAAGAAGTAATTGTTTTTGTTAGTGTTATAGAGCACATGACCCTTAACAAAGTTGAGTGGAAGAAAAGGATTCAAACAGCCGGCACCAAGGATTTGCAATGAAGACTTCATTGTTGTTGTTGTATGCACATGGGTGCACATGATTATTTTCTAGGATTAGATATATTAGGTAGTTATAATTAGAATTGAGTTTATTTGGTAATATTAAGCATGATTGCTTCTTACTTGTCAAGCATTGTAAAGCTATATAAAGAGATGTAAAATTGTTTTTATTCAATGAATAGAACAAGAGAAATCTACTTGATGAGTTTGCCAATAAACCCTAGAATAGGAGTCTCAAATTCTTCGTATTTATTTTCATATACTCTCACATTGATCCCAATTTGCTTATCTTCTAACTTAAATCTTTTCTACAAAACCTACCCCCATCTAATTCATGTACCCTAATTTTCCATCAATCCTAAAACATTTCTCCGACGAATTGCTACAATATTATAAATTCACTTTCGTCGTCTATGATTTTGGTCAACTCAAAGTCTACCTTGAAATTAGTTATTATGTTTGTAAGTTACTAGGGTTTATTTGGTGAAAATATTATTGATAATCACCGTTCACAATTAACTTCCTCAAAATATCAATTTGTTAGTTTGTAGTCGAACCCATTAGTTTGCCCTCCAGGTCTTCTCCTGCGTCACACCTACTCCTCTTTCTCCTCCTAATCAGACCCTCCAACTTCAATCTCTCTAGTAAAGAGACCATACCTGTTACCTCTATGTCCAGATACTTCTCGTTGACATGAGGAATCTCCAAGGCCTGTCCTTAACAGACTAACATTACCATCTCCATGGTGCTTAGTCTTGGGAAATATGAAACAACGATATAAACTCACCCTACTTATGTTCCTAGACATGCTCAATGGCAGCCCGTGATTCCTCATTCTCAAATGATTGGAGGTCTCTTCCTTTCTTCACGGCTTTCTCTAAGTACCCTCTTCACATCTTTATACATGGAATAAGCCTTAACCTTTAGTCGATCCTTCTCCTTTTTGGAAGCTACGAATCCTTCTTGGAAGCTACGAATCACAGCTCCTGATCCATACTTTCCTTTTCTTTCTATATTGCCTCGTCAAACGATCAGAAGATCAGAATCTTCCAAGAGCCAATTAAGCTTGTTCTTGAGGTTCAGAACAGAACCTTTGTCATTAGCGCTACATAATCATGTATAAAAATGTATCTAATATCCTATTAGTGTCTTTTCTTCAGCTTTTAAGATATAAGCTCTACCAACTTTTCCAATATTAGCCCCTCTCCTGATCCTCAGAACCTTTAGATTTAGAAGTTATCATACATATGATAAACACATGCATGTAAGATTAAAGGAAGGTTTGTATTTGATGCGATCCCTTTATGTATCGATCACTGATTACACTCTCCACTTAGCTCAAAGTATCAGAGGGAATGTGTAGTATCAGAGAGAGATATCAGAACTCAATCTCAGAGTTCAATATCAGAATTGGATGACTGAAGGTTTCTCTCCCATTTCCATTTTGAAGTTGTGTTTTACATTCACCAGTCCTTCACTACCTGACTCAGCAGAAGACTCAAGTCCAGCTCAGCTAATAATCCAATTAGCCACGTCAGCAAAGTACCACATCAGCAAAGTCAGTTAGCAGAGTACTTAAGAGTATTAGTTAGACTATAAATAGAGGAGAGAGGAGCAGCGATGGTGTGAAGAATATTGCAATGTATCTTTTCTTCTTTAGATTCTGTCAATTTTCTTTTCTTTCTAGTGTAATTTCCTTAGATCCCCAAATTTGAATTCAAATCCCTAGCTGTTTCCCTCCAATTTGTCTTCGTCTTCTTCAATTCTTCAAGTATCAGTAGGAATCATGTCCACTGTGGTTAGATCTCCATCATTGCATGGAAGCTCGGGATTGGAAACACATCAATTGGTATCAGAGCTACCGATCTCAAGGAGCTATGGGTCTTGACAAGGAGTTCCACCGGAACCCTCACTACAGCCATCGATGTCGGCGAAGGAGAAGCGCTTCCGATCTCTCGAAGGTACGATTCTTGATCTTGATCATAAAATGGATATTTTGGAAGAGTGGATGAGATCTAGGAATGACGTGCTTCTTCAATCCTACACTCCGGCCATGGAGCCACCGACTCCGCCACCACCACCAGCTCCAGATCCGTACAGTCAGTATCCGCCGCAGATGTTGGCGTCGACATATACCGCTTCATACTCACAGTTGTACGCGAACTCATCGACGTGGAGTCCACAACCGTCGTCATACGTGGACTCATCCTCGACGTAGAACGAGCAACCGACGTCTTCTCTTTCGCCACAGCAGTACCTGATGTTGCCACCGCCTCCGTCCCCTCCAGATCCATACAACTGCTATCAACCGTCGTACTTTACTCTGGAACAACTGCAGCTGAATGCGACTGCACCGTACTCTCCTCCGCCACCGCCACCAGCACCGGACTACGGCTATCCGTCGATGATGTCGTCACCATTCTTCGGCCAGCACTTACAGCAGCAGCAACAACAACCGCAACAACAACAACAGCATCAGTATCAGTCGACATGGCCGATCGGCTATCCACCGTCGGAGATGGTGTCACCGTTCCTCGTCCTGTACCTGCAGCCGTACGTGGACCCGATGTCTCCGACGAAGCATCAACAGCACCGGCAGCAGTAATACCAATCTGACAGGTACATGTTCGACGAAATGCCTGTGAGAGTAGTTCCTAAGCATGAAGTCTTAGTGTTTGGTGAAATGCATGTAAAAAAATCGGAGTCAGTTGTAGTTCCAGAATCGGTTGAGCCTGTGGTTGAAGAGACAGAAAAAGCTGAGTTAGAGTCCACCGCAAAAGTCGAAGCCGAATCAAGACAGCGGCCTGAAGATCTAGTTACCAAGGATGAGGATTCTACTCCAGTTATTGTGGACCTTGCTTCCATGCACTATGATATGAACAATTTGGGAAACGATTCCAATAAGACCAACCCTCTAGTTCTTGTGAATCTTGTAGTTGATCACTTAGTGCAGGTAGATTTGGCAAGGTCAGAAAATGCAGTGAATCGAAACATGGAACCAACAGCAGTTCGTATCGAAGAAGCATTCAAGGAGCGTGCTCTAGAGTTACAAACAAGAGCAGTCAAGATGGTTTATGTTCCTAAGATGGAGGTGCACTAGTGGACGTAGATGTTTGTGATTTCAGGGGCCCTGGCATCGCAGTAGCTATGTACAATGTTGATGAGTCTATTCGAGCTTTTGCTGACTCATCGATGTCCATGGCATTTTCTAAAAGATGGTCTCTTTATCTTTACTTGAGCACCAAAAACACCCTTATAAAAAAATTCGATGGCAGGTTCAAGGACATTTTTCAGAAGGTATATGAAGATAAATGGAAAGGAATATTTGAAGAACACTCTATATGGAATGAGCATAGGCTGATTGATGACATAGTGGCTTATGTAGTAAAAAGTGATGGGAAATATGTTTGGGCTTGTAAGAGCTATGATGGGGATGTTCAGAGTGATTTTACTGCCCCAGGATTTGGTACTTTGGGCTTAATGTCATATGTGTTGTTATCATCTGATGGAGGAACATTAGAAGCTGAAGCTGTTGATCCTCTCAAACTAGCACAACATTACCAAGTGAGGGAATGGGATCCAGGTAGCATAGATGTTATTGAAGAGGAACCCTTGCAACAATTCACTAGTGTTGAGTCTCTTCCTGTTGATTTCCTAAAGTCTGATGATTTGAAGTCATTAAACTTTCATTTTGATGCTCGAGTTTCTGTCGTGGGATTCAAACTTCAGAAAACAGGGGAACATGCACATATCTTAATAGTGGGAACTGGTGCTTTGGGTTGTACATTTTTGAAGAACCTTGCTCTCAGGGTATGGAATCCAGGCATAGGAAGGTTGCAACTCTGCAGTTTAGCATCAGTTCTCCTCATTTCCAAATCAATGTGTGTCCAATTCAGCTCATGGCAAATGAAGAGATTTGGGAACCAAGCTAGTCAGGAGAGTGCTTCTGTTGTACCCATCCTTTGCATATGCACTAGAGTATCAAAGGTCAGATTAGCTTCCACAAGTGTTATTGTTGCCTTTTCTGTTCTCAGAGATACAATAACCGGAGAAACACTTAGTGATCCAGAGAATGTTGTGGTGCTCGAGAGAATGGACCTTCCAGATCATGTTGTTAAAGTTGCAATAGAACCCAGAACCAAGGCAGAGATAGATAAGATGGCAACCGGAACACAAATCAGAAGTTTTTTCTATGTTTCTGACCTGGTTGAAGGATTTATCCGGCTAATGGATGAAGATGCTAGTTTCCATGTTTGGATATGGAATCCAGGCTTAGCCATATATAGAAGCGGATGCAATTGCAATATATACTCTGAAGACAAACTGCAGATGGTATCAGGGAACTATAGAGGAGTTTGCAGGTCATCCGTTTCCATGGTATTGTGCACTATAAAGGAGTATGGCAAACTGCAAGGTTTCAGGAGATACCATTCATCATCAGTAGCAATTGCTTTTGCTACTCTTGTTGCATGTACTCTTTACATTCGTGCTAATGGAGATACCACCAGTTCGAAGAACAGAGATCCAAGGGAGAACATCCATGTCTGCCATTTATGGGTGCTGACAAGAAGCAGCACTAGTAACAATTTAATGACCAGTTTCCATGTCCGGGTGTGGGATCCCGGAATCAGATTTTCGACAGCAGTCAGTGATCACACGAGCCTTGCCCAGGACTATTACCATATCTTGCCTCTACATTGACCTTGGGACAAGGTCAATTTAAGGGGAGGGTATTGATGCGATCCCTTTCTGTATCGATCACTGATTACACTCTCCACTTAGCTCAAAGTATCAGAGGGAATGTGTAGTATCAGAGAGAGAGATCAGAACTCAATCTCAGAGTTCAATATCAGAATTGGATGACTGAAGGTTTCCCTCCCATTTCCATTTTTCCCTCTCATTTCCATTTTGAAGTTGTGTTTTACATTCACCAGTCCTTCACTACCTGACTCAGCAGAAGACTCAAGTCCAGCTCAGCTAATTATCCAATTAGCCACGTCAGCAAAGTGCCACATCAGCAAAGTCAGTTAGCAGAGTACTTAGAGTATTAGTTAGACTATAAATAGAGGAGAGAGGAGCAGCGATGGTGTGAAGAATATTGCAATGTATCTTTTCTTCTTTAGATTCTGTCAATTTCCTTTTCTTTCTAGTGTAATTTCCTTGGATCCCCAAATTTGAATTCAAATCCCTAGTTGTTTCCCTCCAATTTGTCTTCGTCTTCTTCAATTCTTCAAGTATCAGTAGGAATCATGTCCACTGTGGTTAGATCTCCATCATTGCATGGAAGCTCGGGATTGGAAACACATCAATATTCAATCAATAGAGTTAAACAAAATACTACTGTTCCAAGTTCAGAATGGAATTACAAGTAACACTTGGGAGGCCTTGGATTTGAAGGGTCAGAATCAAGGAGAGATTTAAATTGAGAAATTTTAGAAATACTCATACAAGGACATAGAAGTAATTGAGAATTATGGCGAATGGCAATTTAAGGCAGGAAGAAAGTACATAATCCAAAGTTTATGGGTTTAGTTATAATTTCCACTATTCACCTGGGCCAAGGGATTGTTGTCCAGCTTCAGGCAAGAAAGCTTGGGAAGAGAGGACAATACTGCTCCAGGCCATTCTTTTATCTTGTTGCCAGACAACACTAGTACCTGCATATATCAGTATGTGGCAGATCAGAGATAAAATTCTCTATGTTTAAATTAAAAAGCTTCCAAGGAAAATTGGTTTAAGTTCAATTTAGAAGTATTTAGATAAATTTTGATAAGAAATGAAACGGGAACCAGATAACCATATAGATTGTTTATGTTGCAATACTACATAAAACCTATAGTGACTAAAAATAGATATCACATACTATGCAGAAACTTGCGCATGTGGCTTATAGATACCTACCTGGTCTAATGATTTACAGAGAATCAATTTAGGACAAGATGAGAGAAAATGCTTTAGATGGTTTGGACATGTGAAACGCAGATGATACATGCTCCGGTAAGGAGGAGCAATAAGATAGTAGTTAAAGGACCACAAGTAGGCTTAAATGAACATGCATCGAAGTTTTAAAGAAGGATAAAGTTATTTTAGTGTTATGCAGAGCCGAATGGAAGAAAAGGAGTCAAAGAGTCGACCACAAAATTTTGGGATGAAGGCTTTATTTTTTATTTTATTTTGTTGTTGTCGTTGTTGTATTAGGAAAACAATCCTAATTACGAGAAGATGTATAATATATAAATCAAAACAGTTGTATGACCTTCAGTTAATATTTACAATCTTTTGACTATGGTTATCTTTTATGCTGAAATTGCATATGCCAAACTTTAAAAAGTCAAACTGATGCAGGACAAACAGTAGGTGTGAAAAACAAAAAAAAGGGCTTGGGTTCTTCCTAGGAGCCAGCTAAGCTATCATAGTGAAAAGGACTAAATTCTGCCAGCATTTTGAACAAAAAACACGTTTGGAAGATTTTCTTCTGAAAAATATTATCTTTCAGAAGTTCATTTTTAATAGGAGTTTGTTTTTGATGGATATCTCAAATGAGTAGAATCGTGGGATCCTATTAAATCTTTGTAGCCATCATGTAAAAGAAAGTCCATGCTAGTAGAGTTTCATTGGAAATCACTTTTCGCTTATATATAGCTATGCATAGACCTTTTAATGTAGCCAATAGCTCTTATATTAAATTATTAACAGGGTTATCTTGGATGTCAATAAATGGTTAGTCCTCTATTCTTCTCTCAAATATGTACCATAAGATCTTTAATTCTGACAGAAAAAACAAAAAACAAAAAACAAAAAACAAAAAACAAAAAACAAAGTCCGAGCAAAATGCTTGGTGCTTACATAGTAAGAATTTCTTTTCTTGTGCCTGAAATGCACGCTAAGAGCTATAAGTCAAAAAATGAAGATTAAAACCCAATGCATTCTCTTGAGGTCTTACAAACTTTTTTTTTTTTGAAATAAGGCCAGTAATTAGTGATTGTTCCTGTCATGGGCTACTAGCACCAAGACCCCCTCTCATTATTATTGCCCGGGCTTGGACACTCCTCCCCACCTTTACTGTTGTTACCACTAGACCACCGCCTTGGTGGTTTTAAAAACTATATAGAAATCAAGTTCTTCATTTCTTTTGTTTCAAAATTTGTTTGTTAATTTGGCTATCTTTTGGTCATCATGAAGATTGTGGTATCAAGATTGGTGGATTGGTAGATTACTAGAACTTGTACATTGGTGAACAATATATTAAACAATGTTGTAGAAAGCGGCTGTTATGCGGCAAGGGGATGCCTAGTGTCCAGGCATCCTAGGCGGATTTATGCGAAGAAAAGCGTTACCATTAAAAAAAGATTTAAGATTTTCTAGTTCATTAACAGTACTACAAATTTTTTATACATTATATATATAAAACAAGAATTACTGTTGAAATTAGTTGACTATTTTATTGATTGTCTCATTGGCATTATATAGCCTTACAGTCATTAATACAATGATCTCAATAATTATGACAATAATCTCATAATGGAATATCCTGTGACATATTCTGGCATCCCAAATATGTCCTCAGGATATTCCCATGTGCTTATACTATACTTAAATATGACACCCAACATACCATATCAACACTTCCCCTCAAGATGGGTGAAAGATATTCACTAAGCCCATCTTGTCACATCCTCTAATCATGCTCACTGAGGCGAGTCCCTTGGTTAGTCCATCTGCTACTTGATCCCTGGTTGGAACATGGCCAAGCTCCAGTAATCCACTATCCAACTTCTCTTTGGTGAAGAATCTATCAATCTCGATGTGTTTGGTCCTGTCATGCTGTACTGGATTGTTGGCGATACTAATAGTTGACTGATTGTCACACCACAGCTTCATCTTGGCTCCTTGATCCAGCTTCAGCTCCACCAGCATATTCTTCAACCATAGCAGCTCTGCAACTCTCAAGGCCATAGCACTGTACTCTGCTTCAGCTGTCGATCTGGCCACCACAGACTGCTTCTTACTCCTCCAGGAGACCAAGTTACCTCCTACAAATATGCAATATCCCGAGGTAGACATCCTGTCATCAGCACAACTAGCCCAGTCACAGTAGCCCTCGATGCTCACGTGATTGTTCTTCCTGAATATTAGTCCCTTCCCGGGAGCACCTTTCAAGTACCTCAGAATCTGGTACACTGCATCCATATGACCCTTCCGTAGGTCATGCATGTAGCGGCTCACCACACTTACTGCAAAGCAGATATCAGGACGTGTATGGCTCAAATAGATCAACTTGCCAACCAGTCTCTGGTATCTGTCCCGATCAACTGGTTCTCCAGCCTCAGCATCAATCTTGAACATCTGATCTATTGGTGTCGCTGCAGGTTTGCACCCCAACATCCCAGTTTCTGTGAGAAGGTCCAGTGCATGCTTCCTTTGAGAGAAAACAATCCCCTCTGCTTCTCGAGCAATCTCAATCCCAAGGAAGTACCGAAGAAGGCCGAGATCCTTCACCTCGAATTCCTTGACAAGCTTTCCTTTGAGTTGGGCGATCTCCTGCTCGTCATCTCCTGTGATAATCATATCGTCCACATACACCGCAAGCATGGTGATGTGGCCTCGACGGAATAACACAGTATGATCAGCATTGATCTGTTGATATCCCATCCCTATCATCGCCCTTCTGAATCTGTCAAACCACGCTCGAGGAGACTGCTTCAGTCCATAGAGGGACTTCTTCAACCTGCAGACCTTGCCTACTGTCCGATTGGTGTCAAATCCTGGTGGTATCTCCATGTACACCTCCTCCACTAGATCTCCGTGAAGAAACGCATTCTTCACATCCAGTTGGTATAGCTTCCATCCAACATTCGCTGCCAGAGAAATCAGAGTCCTGACAGTGCTCATCTTTGCAACTGGTGCAAAGGTCTCGTCATAGTCGATGTCGTACGTCTGACTGTATCATTTGGCTACTAGTCGAGCTTTGTAGCGCTCAACCTGTCCATCTGGGTTCTGCTTCACGGTAAAGACCCACTTGCATCCAACTGCTCTCTTCCCCTCTGGCAGTCTCACAAGCTCCCAAGTGTGGTTCTTCTCCAGAGCTCCCAACTCCTCGTGCATTGCCGCTTTCCACTTTGGATCGTTCTTGGCAACCTGCCAATTGTTAGGTACAGTAATACTATCCAAAGATGCTATAAATGCTCCATGAGAAGAAGGGATATGGTCATAAGAAACAAACTGAGCAATATCCCAACCATATCTGTTTGGAGGATTTTCTGCATTGCTGCGAGTGGTCCTCCGTACAGATAGTGGTGTGGGAGGAGTAGAAGTAGGAGGAATGATATCTTGTGAAGGAGGGGGTATCGCCTGAAGGGGGGTTGGTGTCGGTGCCTCAGGAGTTGGGACGAACGCAGGCAAGGGACTTGGCACTGGCACTGTCGGTACTGGTCCTGCAGTTTGCTTCTCTCTCCTACTGTAGGTAAGTAACTCTCCCTGAGCCGTAGGACTAACACCTTCACCTTCTTGTCCCTTCTTCGTGCCTTCATGCCAAACTTCTAAATCGGTTACCACCAAGTTCTCCATCTCCCCCTCTGGCCTAATACTGGCAGTATTAGGCGTGTTGTGTGAAGTTCCGTCCTGGTGGTAGTATGGCTCATGCTCCCGAAAGTGGACATCCATACTGACAAACTTCTTCTCTACTGGACTCCAGCACACATACCCCTTCTGGGTCGCCGAGTAGCCTACGAAGATGCATTTGACCGCTCTAGGGTCAAGTTTTCCAACTGATGGCCTGTTGTCCTTCACAAAACACACACACCCAAACACCTTTAGTGGGAGTATCCCACTATTATTGCCTTACAATACCTCACATGGGGACTTCCATCCGAGGACCTTCGAGGGCATCCTGTTGATGAGTTGAGCTGCTGTCTGTGGTGCCCCGTTCCCCCTATTCGGGGAGCGCGGCTAAGAAATACTAGACGGTATCGTTCGATCGGGATAGATTGAATCAAGAACTCATCCTCGTTATGGATTTGTCTCTTCGGAATCGATTCCCATATTCAGTGGACCGTGCCCCCGGGATCGACTTAGCGGCAGAGTCAGGAGGGACCTCTCCGCTGCATTCTTTGTTGCCTAGTTTTCGCTGTCGCTTGTTGCTTTCGTGCCTTGAGTTGGTTTTCGGAATTGCTTGGGTTTTCTTGAACGGTTTCGATGGATTTCATTGCTTTCGTTCTTAGGACTGCACTTCAATTCCGATAACGGAAAGAGGGGAAGAAGTACTGATCAGCTGTTCGTGTCAATACAGGTGAACCAGCTGTAGGCGTCGCTCGAGCGAACTCCTAAAGCACTTCTTTCCTCCTTCCTTCCAACTACTAAAGTGAGTGGCTACCAACCCGATTAGCTAGCCCTTCTTGCTAGTCTTCACATCAAAATCTTGTGTTCGTGCTTTGCCCGATCAAACGATACCAAGTAAATAACTAAAAGATATCAAGATAATAAGGGAATAGACTTGGAAAATATTGCTTGTCAAATGAAACTTGTGAACGGTTACTTACTTATATGCTTGCTCGTTTGGAATGTTCATCATATGCATAAATATAAGTTAGAATGTATATTTCTTCTTAAAAACTGTGCTATGTATAGAACTCATTTTCAATGCAATAACTCAACAGGAAGACTATGCAAAAGTAGATCTTGCCATGTTATTGCCCTGTGCCTGATTTGCCTCAAATGTTAACTTAGTGTACTGCGTTGATCACGGACAACTTGTGCACAAGGTCTTAGTTCCTGCGGACGGTCGCTGGGGCACTGGCACCGATCCGATCCGGACGGAACTCACGATAGTCGCCTGCTTCGGATCGAGTGGCTTGTGGCGCCTCCTGTTCTCTGCGCCGCACGCCATTCCGTCCCGAGACTAGCCCGTCCATTATGGCAACGTGCCAGTGATCCCCTCGTATATTTAAACCTGTTGTTACTAACTTGTGTCTTCTTGACAGGGAAGGCAAGGTAAGTATTATGCAGGTGGTTCAGACGGGCAGGTAAATGTCACCGAGCGGTGGCAGGTTATTTCATTGATTTCTATATCTAATTCTTGCTGTAAAATGAACTAAGGCAAGATAGAAACCCACAAAATATGCATGCTTCATTAAAACAACGTGTTGATTGGTATAGTTGGGTTAGCTTGCCTTCACCAGTACGTTTCGATGTACTGACCCTCGTTGAAACAGGTTCCCCGCGCTAAGGAGAGCCGAGCGAGGAGCAGGAGACAAACCCCCAATCCAGTCCAAGCTGTAGGCACGCCTCGACCGTGCCAACCTTTTGAAGAAGCATTTTGAAGAAGAAGCTAGCCACCAAGTAATCATGCAACTTCGTGGCAAGGCAGTCGTTCCGACGCAAGGTCTTATATTTTGAGTTTAGTAAAGGATGTAATGTAAAGGACTGTTATCTCATTTTGTGTCAACACTTTTGTAAGCCCATAGAGGCAATCCTTATGACTCAGTTCAAGGAGTTTGTAATAGATGTTCATATTATTAATAAAAGAGAACTTTTCCATGTTTCAATATGTGTTTCAATTATCTGCGTACTCTGAATATGTGCTCGCTATGCGCAACAAAAATACTTAGCCTTGTGCGGTACTGCAACCTAGGCCCGCACGGCGGTCACGTCCGGGGGACGACTATCGATTCCGCGGAATCGGGGCGTGACACTGTCAACACTGCATGCCCCCACAGACTCTGTGGGACATTCATGTCGATCATCATACTTCTTGCGACCTCCAGAAGGTGTCTGTTTTTCCTTTCTGCAACTCCATTTTGTGCTGGTGTGTATGCACAGGTGGTCTGATGCTGTATTCCGTGTGCTGACAAGTATTCTGCAAGCGTCCTGTTGGTATACTCCGTTCCATTGTCAGACCTCAGTACCTTCACAACTGCTTTGTACTGAGTCTGGACATGTTTATGGAAATCCCGAAAATAAGCAGGTACATCATTCTTATTTTTTATCAAATATAACCAGGTAACACGAGAGGCACACTCAATGAAAGAAAGAAAGTACTTATAACCATTCATAGTGTTAGTAGCACATGGACCCCAGACATCAGAATGTACTACCTCAAATGCAAAAGTGCTCCTATGACCCGTGCCAACATATGAGCTCCTAGTAAGTTTTCCTAACTCGCACGCATCACATACTAATTTCTCTTTATTTGTTTTTGCATAAATCTCTGGATACAACTTACTTAGAGTATCAAAAGAAGAATGTCCCATCCTCCGATGATGGAGTATCAAGGTATCCAGTCCTCTAGTGCAGTCCTTCCATGCCAGCCTTCTCTGCCATAGATACCAATGCTGAGTCCAGTCCTTCTCGATCTAGGTACCACAGTCCCTCATGCCAAGTGCCAGTCCCAAGTCTTCGTCCTGTCCCTTTCTCCTGGAAGGTCACCTTAGGAATATCAAAAGAAACAATGCATTTAAGTTGGAGGATTATAGAACTAATGGACAAGAGACTGACTGGAAAGGATGGAGCATGTAAAATATTGGATAATCTTACTGAACCTGTACAATTAACAGTACCCTTACCGACCACTGGCTGGAAAGTGCCATCAGCTGTCTGAATGATGTCTGTTGATGTTAGGTGAGTGTAGGAAGAAAACTCACTAGCATTCCCCGTCACATGCCGAGATGCTCCCGAGTCGATAATCCAGTCTGATGATTTAAGGGAAGAGATAGACGCAAGGGCAAGTGATTCGTCAGTACCTTCTGATGGATGGGCATACATGGCAGCGTTGCCCCTAACAAAGAATGAGGTAGACGCCTCCTCTGTTCTACTCCTCATGTCTCCCAGTGCCTGGTCCTCCACAGTAAAGGTGTAATCAGCTTTTGTCACGCCCCGATCTCCCACAGGCAAATCGGCCGTTCCCGCTAGGCGGGAATCACCCTCGCCAGCGCTCCCGCGGAACGATCGCTTAACCCATCCGGACGTGATGCCTCACGAGCGTGATCCACGCCCGTGCAAGGCCATGGTTCATTGGCTGGCGGCAAGAGTTCTAAGCCACAGAGTCGCACAGATTGTCCGAGTGCAGCGGAGTCATGAACGCATAGGCGATCGGTAACAGGTTCACTGAGTCGACAAATATAGCGGAAGTTTTGAACACAAGTTGAAGTAAAGCAAGCTCTTTTATTGATATGAACAGTGTTACAGGCGGGGTATAGCCGAGATTACAAGTCGCTCAAGCCTCTCTCTCTGAAACAGTAAAAGCGTGCCAAGTGGCTACAATTTTGGAACGATTGTACAGGCGATGTTCAGGCGACGCTCCAACATTATGTCTTGTATATGTGCTTCAGTCCCGGACGCACCGTTGCAAGGCTTCAGAGGAAACTCCTGGCCTTAGCACGCACGTTGGAGGCATCCGCACCGAACGAGGTTCTCCCGCACCCTGCATACAAACTAGTGGATTATCAGTACATTGAATGCACTGGTGGGGAAGCTACTCGCCCGCTCGACAAATCCAAACACGTAATACAGGTTCCGTGCACAATTATTAAGTTGTCTTTCTAGTTGCCTTAGGATCAGTTTCATGCAAGCATTGAATAGTCTAACGTGTCGGGCAGTGCGCCGTGCGATGTTTGAGGAAACACGGCGAGACTTACCAACTTACCATTTCTCCTTCCCTGTCCAAGGCAACCATGATTAATTTAAGCACGGTAAGTATAAACATTCAGGAGGCATAGCATATGCAAACAGGAGGGTCTTTTTAACATGATCGTTCAGGTGTTAAGTTATTCATTGATGCTATGCAATGACTCGCACGCGGATAGCCGCTAAGCGAGGATGACTTGTTTATCTTCCATTTTACAAGCAAGCATGCAGCAGGTTTAAACACATGAAAATCACACGATACTTTGCAAGCCATATTCACACGATAAACACACGAGGCATTGCAAGCATATACACACGATGATCACTGGCTTGATGCCATAATGGACTAGTCATGGACATGGATAGCAAGCAACGGGAGCTCATATTGAATACACGATAACACACGATGCGTTGCAAGCTATCAAGTCCGCACACGATGACTACACACGAAGTCTGCCCGGATCGGATCGGTGCCAGTGCCCCAGCACCGTCCGCAGAACTTATACCCTTGTGCACAAGTTGTCCATGATCGAACACGATTATTAATTTACACACGAGCACACGAGATTCATTTAGCTATTGGATATGCACAGTCTCCTGGGTTGCTGTAAGCCCGCACACGAGGGAGACTTGCAGGGAGATCCGAATACCTGAATGAGTCTTGCCACAGGAGCATGATTCTTTTACTTGGCATGATGCAGTCCCCTGGATCGGGAACTGCCTTGGTGACCTAACGGTCCCGAATACTTGCGGATTCATTTAGGCACGGAATGACTACTTTGTAGTCTTCCGAGGTTTGGATGAAACAATGCAACATTCAAGCAGACAAGCATGCGTTTCTAAGGAACATAAGCAGGCACGTTGCTCGGACCCGAAGGTAAGCCGAGAATTGAAACCGTTAAGGGACTTAACATGCGAGGGTCTGAATATAAGCAGTATTTCAATTTCCATGTTCTAGCAAGCAATACAAGTTGGGATTATTCCCTTAGCTAGGTGCGTTGGATTTATTAGCATGCAGGGGGTGAATCACCTAGCGACTAGTATAAATATTCCAGATTTTATGTGTGCTGGCTAAGCAAAGACAAGTTCACCGTAGCCACCCACCTTAGCGATGATTCGCCTCGGTAGAGCGATACGTCTGAGCGAGCCTCTGAAAGCCTAAGCCGGGATTCCTGTAGGGACAAGTCTGGATATCCTTTGCTTCTTGATCGAGGCAAAGCGGGTCGGGACAGCTGCACGATTGCCGATTGAGACGGCAGTCCGCTTGAGCGGAACGGGGTGTTACAGCTTCTCCGTTCCCTTCTGATATCAGGAGGTTCGCCCGATAACCTCCTCGGCCGCCTCTACCCCCTCGACCACGACCACGTCCTCCATTATATCCTCGTCCGCCGAACGGTCCTCGTCCACCACCTGAATCTCCCTCCCTAGGTGGTTTGGTACAAGCATACCGATGATGACCCATCTCCCCACAGTTGTAGCACTGCCGGTTATGCTGCCAGGGCTCTCCCTTAGATCCTGTGTTACCTGAGCTGGTGATCGCTAGTGCTGACTTTGCTTCGGGGGGACCACATGTCCCGGCTTGCAGCCTGATGCGTGTCTCCTCCTGGATCATG
The DNA here is from genome assembly GCA_036927795.1 of Iris macrosiphon. NCBI lineage: Eukaryota > Viridiplantae > Streptophyta > Magnoliopsida > Asparagales > Iridaceae > Iris > Iris macrosiphon. Next base: position 47,432,990 of record JAYESA010000012.1, read on the forward strand.
GCTGAGATAGCCTCCTCAAGGCTAGGGATCTTTGGTTGGGCTAGAAGTAGGGTCATCCTCTGTACGAAAGCTGCAGTCAGCCCTTTGAGGAACTTCATCGTCCTCTCCTGCAGACACACATGTCTCTCCTTACACTTAGGGTCCCCGCAGCTCGCCCGATCTGAGGAGTGATCATAATCCAACCACAGACGCTCCAACTCCGTGGCATACTCCTGCACCGTCTTCTCTCCCTGTACGGTGTCATCAATCTCCCCCTTTATCTGGAAGACCCGTAAATTATTCCCTACACCATCATAGGTCCTTCTCAACTTCTCCCACACATCTTTCACCATCTCAATACCGTCTACTGTGGCGGCAATAGACTGGACTAAGAAGTTGAGAAGCCAGATGTAGATCACCATATGAGTGGACTTCCACTCATTGCGTCCTGTCGAGCCCTCGTCCGGCTCTGTCGTCTCGCCTGTCAGGAACCTCTCCATGTTTTTTCCTGCGAGGATTCTTCTCACCCGTCGTGACCAACTCAGATAGGTGGCTGGTACATCTAATTTCAGATCGGTGGAGGGAAGCTTCAACTCCGGCGACGTTCGTGTCGTGTTCTCACCAGCCGACATCGTCAACAACTTCATCAACGTCGCCACCTCTGCAGAATCTAGCTTCTTGATGATCTCCTCCATCGATGCGTCGTCTATCCAATCACGTCACGTCCGCTCCACGACTCACGCTCGTCCTCGTCGTCCGCTCCTAGATCCGAACATGTCCCACCTTTTTTCAGATCTAGGCATCCCTATTAGGCGCTGTCTCGTGCTGGTGCGGAGGAGGCGGCAGCACGCATGTCACAGCCGCCGTCGCAGCAGTCGCAGCAGCCGCAGCAGCAGTAATAGCCGCAGCAGTAGCGGGACGGGACAGCAACAGCGAAGGGCGGCCTGCGAAGGGTGGAGAAGCGAAGGGCGGAGAAGGGAAGAAGGGGGGGCGTGGAAGAGTTCGGTGGAGGAGATCTAGGAAATCCTCCTGTGGGTTTGTGGAAGCTTGGTGACGGCTAGGGTTTGTGGAAACCTGGCTCTGATACCATGTTGAAATTAGTTGATTATTTTATTGATTGTCTCATTGGCATTATATAGCCTTAGAGTCATTAATACAATGATCTCAATCATTATGACAATAATCTCATAATGGAATATCCTGTGACATATTCTGGCATCCCAAATATGTCCTCAGGATATTCCCATGTGCTTATACTATACTTAAATATGACACCCAACATACCATATCAACAATTACATTATAAAGAACTTTAACAAACACTCAAATGGACCAAAGATTACAATACCAAGTATTGAAACAAATAAATTTATAATTTATAATTCACAAAAAATAATATCATATGAAAATAAAATGACTATATATATATATATATATATATATATATATATATATATATATATATATATATACACTACCCCCCCCGACCTACTCCTAAACTACCCGGACAGCCACTCAAAGCACCTAAGCCGGGGATCGAACCCCGCACCTACCCGCCCGCATCTCGTAGCCTTACCACTAGGCTACACCCTAAGATATATATATATATATATATATATATATATATATATATATATATATATATATATATATATAGGCTAGGCTAGGCCAAAAATTGACCAATAAAATAAAAGATATCATGCCAAAAAATGATTTTTGAACAAAAAAATGACAAAATAACTACACCAAAATCTAGGCGGCGCTTTTCTTCTTTAACCACATAATGTCGCTTTTTCCTGCATAATGCCACCTACAATGCACAATAAACTAAAAAAATTGGCGGTTGGTAGCCGCATAGAGCCTAGGTGCCGCTTTTTATCACATTTTATAACACTGATATTAAACAATGTTATGACGAGAGCTTGAACTTACGTTGGGCCTGGTTATCTGTAAGTTGAGAGAACAATTACATAAGGAACATACTAAAAAAAAATAAAGGTTTACGATGATGCTTGGTCAAGTATTTTGCAAATGACCTCCAAATTGGTAAAATCTCTGATTTGACCAAATGCTATATCTGCACTGAGCTGACGGGCAGCCTCAACACTAGTTAATGAGAAATTGTTTAATAGTTTTCCTAAACATGTGTAGGATCCTATTTATAGTAAACACTGCTTGATGTCAGCTCAAGTAGATCAACTTAATAATAAAATATTTTAAGGAAATTAACCAGGTAAATAGAGGCTTAGATTCAAATTCTCAAGGTAGTTTATACTCATAAGTAAATACCGAGGGATATTATTAGCAAAAGTGAACACAGGAAGTAATGTCTATTGAGACCAAATGCCTAGTGAGTCCACAAACCTGGTGGTACCCCTATAGACCATCAATTATGGATATACCTCATACATCTTTTTCATGTTACAATTTCTTTTGTGTACTTGAAAAAAATTGTAAAAGAAGTTTCTTCTAATATCTATTAAAGTATTAAAGATTAGAATTGCAAAATTTAAAGGTTGAGAACGTGATAGTCAACTTAGGTTCAAGATTAGGATGCTTTCAAATTTCTAAAAAGTCTTAAAGGTGAGTCAACTCCAAGAGTAAGATCATAGATAATTTACAATTAATTCCCAAATTAGAACCACTTTACCATGGAAATGATCACATATCAAAACATCCAAGTCAAAATAAGAGAAGACTCTTAAATGAAGTCAATAGAAAGAACTGAAATGCTCAAAGAAATCTCGAGTTATATTACTTCAAGCGATGAACAGGTGGATAGCTCTTGTGGTAACTCTCCAATTGAATTTTTAGAAAGGTCAACCTTCAAGATATCACCTGTCTCCCAAACTGCAGGTGGAACACTAGTCAATTCTAGTCCACTTAAAGATAACTCCTGCAACATCACCACAAACTATGTAAGAGCTTAACAACTATTAGCAAACAATGATAGCAAAAAGATTGTTTTATGTAAGGAATGGATATCCAATTTTTAGTTCGCTTGATAAGAAGGATTCCCAAGTCCATTGTGAGAATTGAAACAGACAAATGAAGAATATACAGCTAAAACTGTTTTTATTAACAATTTGTTATCAAGAAAATACAACAAGACTGAAAGTACTTCTGTCCTCTGGAGGTAGGCTCAAACAGGATAGTTAAAATGGAATTCTCAATTTTTAAACATGATGGTTAAAATGGAGTACTTCCGGAGTACTTCATGATTGCAAGATATCTCTAAAGCTGAAAGAAAAATTCTATAAGACTGCTATAAGACTAACCATACTTCATGGATTTTAATGTTGGACAATTAAGAAGCATGTCCAGAAAGTTAATCTAGCCGAAAATGAGAATGTTAAGATGGATGAGTAGCAAAACATTAAAGGATATCAATTTTGTTAGCGTTACGGAGGACATGGCCCTTAAAGGAGCGGAGTGGAAGAAGAGTATTCAAACATATGACCCCAAAATCTTCTTGTTGTAATTTGTTATCAGGAATGTGACTTCGTTGGGTTCTTTGGCTTATGCATAAAAGATGAATCAAATATTTTTGTCTTTCCTCATTGTCGGGACTCTGATAATTCAATGATCTGGGGAAATTTTGAAGGCTTGCTCCCTGGTTGCATAAGCTTGACATGACAATAAAGTCTGCCACCCTACCCACTGTCCTTTCACCACAAGTCCCTATCTTGCTCCTAGATAGCCTGGGGAAGAAATTGAACCAAGCCATATAGAGTTGGCAGCCAGATGTAAGTGTCAGAACCTCTCAAGTTGGCCAGCTTTGAGCTGTGCTTCATAGCTGACCCCATGGTGGTGGGAAAAAGCTTGGATAATCCAGTAATTTTAGCTAACAAGAGCTACATGGTGTGTCTTGTTCTTAGAATGAACAAGTTTACGCTTATTACAGAAACAATATAAACTGAAACAGATATAGTAAATTAAACAAATTAACAGATTTACCTTTGATGACAAAGACAACCGAGTAGCCATAGCAATTTTATCATCTTTCAAAGGGCTGGCTCCTGAAGCTGCAGCATAATTTTTATTAACTCTGAAACATTCAAAACTTGTTTTCCAGAGTAAATAGGCAAGCTATATACGGATATACCTAAAGGTTTAAACTTTTTAGTCAATAAATTGTTGAGTAAAAGCATGTGTACAGGTGAGTCAAAACCATTTAGTTGCATTCAAGTAAGAGAATTACCTTCTTCATTTGAAGAAAGTCGACTCCTGAGATACTTAAGCAGTGCTGGTGTAGGTCCAGACACCAAGGAGCTGGAAAAAAATGACTCGATTATAAAACACTAGAAGCTTTAATCAGAAAAATTGTTCTAAGCATGAGGTGTCTAAATTCCACACCTTCGAAGAGTCCGTATAGGATTTCCAGTGAGCAAAAGCTTTCTGAGAGTAGTCATCTTACCTATGCCATAGCAAAAATGTGAGGACAGTGCAGAATGGAAAGTTTCATCTTAAAATAGAAAATCATCTTCTCGAAGACCAAGTTTCTAGTGAGTCTAGCATCAAGAAGACTGAGGGAGGAATGTAGCCTAACCAGTGATAACAAACTTCAATAGAAACGGAAGATTTTTCCAATTTATCCATCTACCAAAATTCATCAACCAAAACATAATTGGCTATCACAAACAAGATCAGGGAAATTTCCATGCATCAAATCAATGATACAAATAAGGAATGCGTGCTACATTATTAGCTTGCTGAAAACAATAACAAAAGGACAAAAAACATAGGGAAGGAGTGCAGCTTATATATAACATATAAAAGAAAGCACATTTTCAAAAGGATAGGTGGTCTTAACTTCTACTCTAGTCAGGTTAGAACACTTCACCGCTTGGTCTAGGGACAAACCATATAAGACCCCTTCCCCCCCACCCCCCACCCCCCCATGGTGTTAAACTTCAGTTAAAGACAAGCAAATTGTGGGCTCAACTTAACAGGTTTAAATACCCGTTTGAACCCAAACAGTAGGGGTTTATGAGCCATTTTCAAACCTTTCTTGAAATTCTCAAAAACAAGCTTATTTTGGATTAAGAGTAAAAGAGGAATTAAAGTGTAAACTTACACATCTTCTCAAAACCTTTCTTGAAATTCATCAACCAAGCAGACTTTTGGGCCTGTTTGGTAAACCAAATGTGGCAAGATTTGGATTTGCACTTTCAATGATGGAATTCATATAGGAATCCATCCACATTTTTGTCCCCCCTAATAGGAGACAAATGTGTTTGGTTGAGATAGGAAAGTGGAAGAGTATATTATAATAGTAGTAAATTATAATTAATTCACATAACAATTTAATAAATTAAATAATTAGTTTAATAAATTAAGTTAATAATTAACTATCCTAATGATATAATAATTAACTATCCTAATTATATGATAAAATAAGTAAATTATCTCATCAGTCCAAGCATATTACTTAATTTATTAATTAGTTACTAATTTATTAACTAATTGCTAACTATCCTAATTAATTACTAATAATTCGATCATCCAAACATATTCAGCTCAAATCTATAGGGACACATCCAAAATTATTTGCCTATGTCGGACACGTATCAAAAACTGAACAGATTCGTATATAACACTCCATGGACAAACCAAAATATACCTCATGTTAATTGTGTCCTAATTTACCATGTTGTGTCGTATGCGTGGTCATGCAACACAAGTCCAAAACAAAATAAAAAATTAATATAAATATTTATTGTACTAACAACAAACACTAATTAAGAATAAACAGTTATATCTAAAAATTTAATTAATTTTTGATTAGTTATTAGTTAGTTTAACCAAAAAATTGATTAGTGATTAGTTTAATTTAATAATTAATTATATAAATAAACTTTTCATTAAAAAGAAGGAAAACATCCTTTCCCTCTCCCACATCCTAATGGGGAGGGAGGATGTTGAGAGTGTGTGTGTGTGTGTGGGAAGAAGGGGGGGGGTGAACAGGAACTGCAAATAACTGTTTCTCCCCCCTTTCCATTTTACTTTCTCCATGACCCTAACACATGAACTAAAGTCCCCATCCCAAATTCCATGTGAAGTGGGATTCCACTCCCCACTTCACATTAGCCAAATAGCCCCTTAGGGAGACTGATGAAATTTATCTCATATAAATCTATTCATTTGGTATTTGAGATCTTCTCCAAACCCAAAAAGTTGGTCATGGTCCAGGATAAGCGACATAGAACCTTTAAGTTGGTCATGAGCCTCCATGGCTACGGTTTAGAGAGAGTAGTAACAACATAGAGGCAAGAAGATAAGTAGATTTTACCCCTTCAGCAAAGGGATGTGCAATTTACCCCAAAATAAAAAAATAGACGGTATTGTGTGAAACAGTCTGGACCAAGATGTAAGGCTAGATTAAACATAAAATGGGCAGCTTTCCATATTGTTAACAAATAGCAGAGCTTGATGTTTAATACAACGAATATCCTCTTTTTTAATAAAATTGAATAAGTACTCAATTAGGATCACCTAGGTTGAACACTCTACCAATGCTCAACCTATTAAAATTATTTATTTATTTTCTTTGAACAGGTAATTCTACATCCTACTACCTGGCTAAAGCTCAGGTATTTTTTACATTATTCTTCCCGGCCTAGGATTGTATGATTCTTTGCATTACCCAATTCCCCGTGGCCTAGGCTCGGGTTTAGTTCTCTGCAAGTTGATTTTCATTTTTATGTGTTATATGCATCCTTCCTCGATCTACCACTCAGACTGTTCTCCATGGAATGCTCCAGTAGGACTGACCGTCAGTCCCACAGTCCTTCCTTTTTGTCCGGGTAGACCGCTCCTCCAGGTCCAGCTCTCAAATAGACGCCGCCTGAGTATCTCGATTCATCCCTTTATAATATTTCATCCCCTTATAATATTTGACTACATAGCAAGTTAGGGTGGTTCGGGCCACCAACCTGTTGGAGTGGGTGGGGTTCCCAACCTATGTGAAAAATATCCCGGAGTAGGATTGAGTATTCCTACATATAATAGGAATACCTCAATTTATTTGGATTGGATATTCCTAAATATAATAGGAATATCTCAATGGATTTGGATTGGATATTCCTACATATAATAGGAATATGTCAATGGAATTGGATTTGGATTGGATATTCCTATCTATAATAGGAATGCTAGTTGTGGGTCTGAGGCTATATATAGGTGTCTCCTGGCCCTAAAATAGATATATCTCTCTCTCTAAAAAATATATATATAGCAACAAGGAGAGGAAATGAGGCAAGAGTGTCATTGCAACATTGGAGAGGAGAAAGAAGGATTGAAGGCCGTTTCGTAGAAGGAGATCAGTTTCGGATATTTTTCGTAGTCTTTCTTCTTCGTGGTTATAATCTATTTTCTGTTCCAAAAGAGTTGTGGTGATCCGTTTAGATCGGTGAGAAGTTTGTAAGGAGTCGGTGTATTTCTTATGCCATTAGTGGAGGCTTTTCAGGGTTGGACTCCGATCATCCCGTGATTTTTTCCGCAAAGATTTTTCACGTCAAAAATCTTTGTCTGCGATTTGTGTTTGGCGTTTTTGGTTTGTGCGTTTTGCTCGGTTCTCTCGCAGGTACTCTCTAGTTTGGGGAACGGTTTCCGCACTTTCGTTCTCAACACAACCTGGTTTCCTAGTCTTTGTCTCAAGACTTGAACACTTGGGCCAGTGCTTGTTGACAACTAAAATGAGGCACGAACGGGGTTTCCAAGAAGAACAAGAAAATGTTAAGGACAGGGGGTTGCTTGATAACGACACAACGCTAGGATGGTTTCCGAAAACTGACCATATATTTCAGATAATTATCATGGTGTCTTGAAACTTACTGTACAGTTCTGATAATTAGGATGGTTTCCTAAAACCTACCATATAGTTCAGATAAAATCTGTTTCTTACTTTTCAAGCCTCGTTATAATACTGATGGAAAGTGGAACACATCTCTAACTTTTGAGAAGGGTCTCGAGACTTCCGAGTACACACACACACACACACACACACACACATATATATATATATATATATATATATGCAAGTGTTTCCTTTTGTCACTCTTCGATTCCTGCACTCTTGGCGACAAGTAGACTTTTTGCTTCATTAACCACAATAAGTAGACATTTATGTTCCATTGTTACTGTTAAAGTCACTTCCGTTGACCCAAAACTCTAGCGCTGTGGTGAGGGTTAAAGGTTAAATATTCATATTACTTTAGCATGCCTCCCAGATCGATTACGCATTTTGGGCTGAAAGCTGGATTTACGCAGTGATATAATTTTTTAAAATCAACTTAAAATGCACGCAAGTGAATTTGAACCTGGACATTTTAAAGTACATATAGCTCCACCAAAATTCTAGAGTTGTGCTGAGGGTTAAAAGAATATTTGTATTGTTCTAACAATTACCAAATACTAGAAGCAAAAAGATGCTAGGAATCACCTTGTAGAAATAATCATATTGAACAATTAAAGATATAAGCATACTGTGTAAGTGCTCTATCATGGTGCTACAGGTCACACCACTTGGAAAAAGAGTTTCTATTTAAACAATTTGCAAAATGTAATCTCCCGTTTTCAAAGCTGGGGAAGCTTATTTAATTTTTCAAACAGTAAGCTCATACAGAAAAGAATCATGGAAGATCATTCCTAATTTTGACAACTGCTAGAAGTGTACATAATATGTATTTGTGGCAAGGGTGTACAGTTGACAAACAAGGGATAGCAATTGCAACTGACAAAAACTAGCCATACCAATTTCAGGTGGCAAGCTAGATAAAGAATTGTTCGACAAATCAAGGAAAGAGAGACGCAGTTTGCAGGCTTCTGCAGGGAACTCCTTCAACTACAAAATAATATATTAGTCAACAACCAAATCACAACTGTAGTTGTACCTTTACCATTATTAAGACGACTAATTTATTAGAAAGGAAATTTCAGAAAGCAAATAGCTTTTTATGAAAGGTACAATCCAAATTATAGGAGCTACGTCCACTAATATAATTTAGAAAAAAAATATATAAAATTCTCAATGATACATAAAGCTGGATGAACAAGAAGAGAGCAAATCCATTTCAATTATCAAGCAACCCTTATTATCCAACAAAATAAAAAATTACTAAAAATGGAGAGCACTGATTACTACTATCCGTGAATAAACAAATCCTGCATGTCGAAATTATACTCACCAGTCACCACACTAGATCAGTGGCAAGACTGGTGCACATATATCCTACGTAAATATGTTTTACATGTGGATTTTGTATCAGTTACTAGGAAATATACCCCAATGTGCATGAACAGAAAACTGTATTTGCATTGAAGTCTTCATGTATAGGGAGTTAGGAATGTACAAGCATAACATTTGACAGCAGTGATCATAGTACATCATGATAAAAAGAGAGAAATAAATAACTGTGTGCATGCATGCAACCCAATCCTTGGTAGGATGTATCCAAAATAGTTTTCGTACCAAAAGTGTTGTGATAAAGTAACTTTCTATCAAAGTTGTTTAAATGATGTACACATGTTCTCAGAGATGCAAAACCAGAACAGTGCACAACCAAAATATTCAAATGAGGAAATGGTACAAATGTGTCATCCAAGTATCAATCAAAATGCATATCCTTTCATGTGTATCCACATCCAATATTCACATGAGCGATTAAACTGTCCAACCACCACTAGTTATTGCACTAGGAATATTACATAACAATGTCCACTTTCTTTCTGATAAGGCACTATAAGAATAAAACAAACGCAAGCAACGATGATTAAGGGGGTAAGAAACCTACTATCCACTTCAAAGATTTAAATTCAAGAGGTTTCATCACTAATGTAATGTCATATGTCATGTGTGCCAATTCCAGTAAAGATTCTACAACCAAAGATCCTACTGCCATGAGACTGGTTCTAATGCAATATTTGTGGAGGGTGAAAATGCAAAAAAAAAAAAATTATTGTGAAGGAGAATAAGGGGAATCTGTGTTTGATTTGTTTTGTAGTTGGTTTGGCTTAGTAGAATTTTGTTAATTGTGTTTGGTTTCCTTTATTTGGGTTTATTTATAATAGCTTTGTTTGAGTTGTAACCACCACTTTTCCATATTAGGGGTATTGTTGTCATTTAATAATTGTTTGTAATTATATTAGTAAAATTATTATTATTATTGTTATTAGTATTACTATCATTATATATATATATATATATATATATATATATATATATATATATATATATTATTGGGCTTTGTGTTAACTAGTTAGATGGACTAGTGTATTGGACCAAGGTGCTAACCTTGCATGTAGGCCCATGACCCAATTGTTTAGCCATGACATGGTTAGCTATAGTAATTAATTAGTTTAGTTAGAAGGAGAGAATATTCCCTCTTAGTTGTAGAGATGTCTTTTATTAAGTAATTAGATGATTTCCTTAATTAATTAGATCCCATTTGTCATGACAAATGGAGAGAACAAACATGACATTGTGGCCATGACCAACCCTACTATAAGAGATAAGTTTTAATTAGGGTGCATCCATTCATTTTATTTCATTCCTTAGTCTCCATCTTCTCCAAAGCTTTTTCTTCTCCAAACAAACCAATTCTCCACCAAATTTTATTCCAACCATTGTAATTCCACGCATGCTCACCATCATGAAGGCCTAGAGCATTGGAGAACACAAGGAGACACATTGGAGAGAAGCTTGCTAGGAGATTGTGTCCGACTCATCTCTTCCGTGTCCAAATTCGGAATTCTCCAAAGAGACTACCAAAACACTAGGTAATTCTCTCAATTTCATCAAATTCATAGTTAGGAACACCCCTTGGTCATGTAGGAACCTTCTCATAGTTAGATTTGGCTTCCCAATGGTAGATCTAGGCACTATGATCCCTCAATTTGGTAGATCTATGATTGTGTCATGTGGATTGTTGGTTTGGGGCTCAAATTGGGAAAAAATCTCAATTGTTTTCATGTAGAGTTTGATTTGTGTCCTAATGAGGACTATTAGTGTGTATTTATAGAGTGTTGATATCCTTGTGTCCAAAATTTGATACGGAGAGTCCGTATCATAATATGCCATGATAATGTGGTATAGAATTGTTAATTCATTTGTATTTGTATTTCTATATGTCAATTTCATATAGATTCATTAGAATTACGCTATTTTACTTAATTATAGTTATATTCCATATAAAAATTGTGTTCATGATGTTTTGATGGTGTATTGGGGTGATTGGAGTGTGTATCATAAGTGTATCATGGATTTGGTGTGTATCATGGGGTGGTGCACACCAAGTGTTTGATAGGATGTCTATGTTTGTGAGGGTGATGTGGATGTGAAGTTGGTAGTGTGTAATGTTGGTATAGTGAGTAGTGTTATATATATATATATATATATATATAAACACAACACTAAGATACCACTTGTGTGAATGTGTGTGTGATTGGGAGTATCAGTCAAGTGGTGTAGTAGAGTGGTGGTAATGTAGTGTTGCACCATGGTATCTTATTGGTATCATTTGAGAGTGTAGAGTGTGTTTGATATAGGAGTGATACTAGAATGTATAGTGTTAGTGTTAAGAGTGTTAGTGTTAGTGTGTTAGTGTGTTGCCTTCCCTGTGCATGTTGAGTGTATGTGCATGATATATCAGTGCTAGGAGACACTGGACTGTGTGTGATAGGATCTGTGCATGTGTGTTAGATGTGTGGGCAGAGATTTAGCAAGTAAAGAGGATAACTGACAATGAGGTGTGTAGTGATAAAGGTGTGTTAGTGTGGAGCATCTGTGCTTCATTCCAGACTGTGAGGGGAGGAGTTGCCTTGTGTAATTGGAGCTGCACTGCAATGCAGTGGGAGTACATTAGAGGGCAGATAGTTGCACACAGGGATGGGCAGAGGACTAGTTCAGTAGCAGCAGTGGTGCACAATCAGCTGTGCTTGGGTCCAGGCAAGTGTAAGTGTAGTGATAGTGTCGGGTGCAGTGCAGGCAATGGGAGGTCTGATACATGTAGTGCTCACTGCAGTAATTGGGCAGGACAGCAAGTGCTTTCCCTGTGAGCAATTCTGCCTACAGGTGGTGTTGCCTACAGCAACTGAGAAGAACTCGGGTAGGAAGGGTGTAAGGAGGAGTGATATAGGTGGGTAGTCTTAGTCTTGTGTGAGTGTATCAATGAGCAAGATGAGTGTTAGAACTAAGGGTAAGTTGTGAGGAACTGGATATCAGTGTGTACCATAGGTGTTCTAAATGTGTTCAGTTATTATTTGCCAAGGAGTATCAAATAGTTGTTGTCCATAATGAGTGTAAGGTAAATTAACATGATATGAGTGTAATGTGTCTAGATGTGCATGAGTGTCAGCAAGTCTAGGGTGCAAGTGACTTAGCATCAGTAGGTATTAAGGGAGGAAGGGATTATAGTGTGTTATATAGATATGAATATCTGTATACACATGACTGAGTATGTAGGTACCAGGAGGAGTGACACAGGCCAGGTAGTGTCAAGTGGAGATTAGGGAAGTGTAGGATTTTGTACACAAGCTGCAATTGCTGCATCTGAGCAGCAGTTCAGTTGTCAAGTGCACTGCGTTGAGTGTGGGTTGATGTGTCTGTGTTGCACAGAGCATCAGGTAGGAGTGCTTAAGTGTCCAGGTATTATAGTGTCTTCTATATATATATATATATAAGTGTCTAGTTTGTTGTACCAGTGGTGATTATCAGTGTGGTAGTGTGTCTGTGCAGACCTGAGAATTGGTATCAGTGACTTGTAATCCCCAGTGCCCTGAGTGCAGGAGGTAGTGTTAAGTGTTGGGAAATCAAGAGTACGTGAATACAATTAGGAGATGAATAAGGTCTAACCCAGAGAGCAGTAGTGGTATGTAGATAGGGTGGGTAGTAGTGTTCATGAGTAAGTATTGGGTTCGTGTATCCTAAATACTAGGGTATATCAAGTAATAAGATATGTGTGGTATTAGAAAGGTGCGTAAGTGAGTATCTTAAGTGTACTAGTATTAGAGTAAGTGTGTAGGAGTTAAGCTACATACCTAGCTAAGTGAGATAGGTATCAGGGTAAGTTGGGCATTAGTATTGTGATACCAAGGTAGTGTGTGTGTGTGTATATATATATATATATATATATATATATATATATATATATATAGCACTAGCAAAGGTAAGCGAAGAATGTAAGTTGGAAGCATGGTACCATGGGGGTATCACAGTATGGGATAAGATGAGTGTTGGAACATTAAGCCAGAAAACTAAGGTACGGTATTAGTATAATATAGTAGTATTGATTTATATAATATAAGTTATTGAGTATATAGAGTCTCTATGGTATAATTATATGATACTTGGTATTTATATTAGATAGTTGACCAAGTTGACTGTAATGATCTAGTTTTGACCTAGTGATGACCTAGAAGACCTAGAATTACAATTGTTAAGCATGTTTATGACTCCTAAACATCCATTGACATTGTAATATCAGATTTAGGTCACTTTGACTCCAGTCCAGATACAGATTGGTATTGTCAGCACAGGATCACAGACGAGTACATTCTCTAATAGTTTCCATTATTTGATAATTACTATGATTCAAGTATTTAGTAATGTTATACCTGATTCCTGACACGATGGTACACGGACTGGTACATATATTGGATCTTCAATCATGAGATGTCACTTTGACTCATCGCATTGATAATTGACATTAATCATCGAATTGACATTGGTCAAAGATCATTGGATAGTGACGTGTCATGGTTGGATCTATCATACTAGTCGGGGTGGGAAAGTGCTAGCTAGATATGTGATCAAGACATTGGCAATATTGTAAACATTGGCTACTAGCTAATCATACATTTCACGTATGATTGAGCTAGTTTCTCCCTTAATATAAATCATTTAAATGTCCTGATCACATATTTGACTAGTATTTAAAAATACTTTGTGTAGTTGCAGTTCTTCATGTTCAGTTCATAGATTACATTGTCTCGCACCTGATACTTGCAGTTTTCTTTTCTCTTTCACTTCATATATACACTGGTTATGTCACATTACTTGTCTCTTTTTACTATTTATCAATATTTCAGTTTATTGCTTTCTCATCATACATTACATCCTCTATTTACTGTTTTATAGTCTTTGTCAATTAATTGGAACTACTATTGGGTTGTACTCGTTCCATCCTGACTGGATAACATTTTTCAGTTGATTTGGAGGATTGGTGTCCGACGTATTACGGACTGCAAGAGGTAGCAACTGCAACCTTGGACCCTTTAGTTCAGAAGTGATTACTGGGAGGTCTAACCGGTGTCACCAGTTATCCTAGTTATCTTTACTCATCACTTTAGTACTGGATTTGTCTCCAGCATCTGGACTATTGAGATATTATTATTACTCCCTAGACTTATGTAGTATTACTAGACTTATTTAGATTGATGATGATGATGTTGAGGACTATCTAGTATTATGACTTTGTGACTTATGTTGCTTTATATCACATCGTGCCATTTATCCTCCTTATAGATTTTCTGTGATTTGAGTATTTAACATTAATGTCATCTTGTCCTCCTTATGGAGTTGAGATATCATTGACAGGTTATGATATATATTATTATGTGAGACTGATATAGTTAGTATTGTTGACCTAGACAGCGTTCTACGTCATTATTACGACGTAGGCTGAACGTTGGCGCGTACTCGTGCCCGAACATCCGGGTGCGGATCGTGACATGAGTCCTCTAGGAAATTTATAATAGATGTGATTCTTATTAAATTATAATTAGATTTGTACAAGTTATTTATGTAGTCTAATTCTGTTACTTTTTGGCCGTGTGAGATCACATCTTTTAACCGAATGATTCAGTAAAATACTTGTGGATCGATATTTGAGATCCAATTCTGATCAATTTGGTACCGGAGCAACATCCTCTGCCTCCACTAAGTCCATTTGCACCCGACACTTGCAACCATCCCTGTCTCTATCATTGCTCGAGTCGATCTACTCCATTCCATATCGTTGTCTGTACTGTCGTTGTTCCCACACTAGTTCCCTGTGTTTTCTATATCAGCTGTGACCACCATAACTCTACCCAGATCTCCACAACCAACACCAAACCCACTCATTGGGGATTTGATACCTATCTTCCACAGACCATTCTGTTATTGTGCCATCATTGATTGTAGCGGCCATAACCAATTTATTCTTCTGATTCTTGCTGCTCTTTTATGGTCCATTTCAAACACTCGACTCTTTTATGTCCTTCCTGAGTTCTGATCTTCAGTCATTTTTTTCAAAGGCCGTGATCCACCACCAATACAATCATTGCAATGTTGCAGATCTGCACCTCCAACATGAACCTCTAGCCGCCATCATTCAAAAGGGGGTAAGGTTAAGACCAAGGTTCGCAGTATCAAGTTGGTTTCGGACCCTTCTAATGAGTATAAGTATCTCAGAGGTTTTGGCTCGGTGTTTCGGAGTTCTTGGTTTTGGAAAGCCAAAAGATAATAAAATTGTATCAAAAAATAGAAAAACATTTGATACATTTAAGTATAATTGTGTGCACTATTTATTTGTTTTCCGTTAGTTTTGAATGGAATAATATTCAATATTGTTGAATAGATCACCACCAATAGTTATTGTCATCTTAGTTGCTTTTAGATTGAGTGCAATAGCAACAAATAGTTTTCAATGGAATAATATTTTATGAACATTGTGAATTTATAAATATACAACTTCGACAAATGGTAATAGTTATGGTGCTTGATAGTGAATCTTCATCAACAAAATATGTCATGTCGGTCTTTCACGTTTTCCGTTCTTCTCTATTTTCTTTTAATTTCTTATTTTCGGAAATGACCAGCAAAGGGAACCCTATTGTCGGTACCGTACCAGTATCAGAGGGGCGACATGCCAAAACCAATAGGACATAGCCAATACATATTTGTATCGGCCAATAGTGCAAACCTGCAAACGTTTGTTCGGAGATTCATTTCTCTATTTGGTTCTCTGATTTGTTCTCCAAGAAAGGCAAGATAAATGTTTGTATAAAGAAGAAAGAAGAACTCTCTTTTTTCTTATTAACAAAGAGCACGTGAGATAAACAAAAGCAAGAAGCTTTTCTTTGATTGTATTGGCAAGTGTGAATCACAAGTCAATATGACGAGGAAATACACTATGATAGAGAGCTTCTCTCCCTGATTATATTTGGAAAATCGGGACTAAAAGTCAATATAAAGAGGAAAGATAGTAGGAATGTATGTTTTCTTGTTGACGTGATAAGTGGGTCTAAAACTATTAGTTGAAGTAGTAGTATTTCCAGTGTTTGTGCATGAAGACATTGAACAGAAAGATCAGAAGAAGGGTGAAAAAAGAGTTAAAATAACAACAAAAAAAGAAAGGGAAAAAAGTGGAAGAAGGGGGGGGGGAGGGGGGGGGTGATAATGTTTTAACTAAAAATAAATACTAAGTGGGATCTAGCACCAAATTTGATGATAAAAGATGATTTCTTGCACGAGTCTTACTACAACTTCACCAAAATATAAATTACCCCCATCGTGAAAATGGGGAGATGAACACTATACAGTAGCACCAACATCTCATCTGGGACTTTAGTGATTCCTCCCACTATTGTTGTTGACCCAATTGAGCCTACTGATGCAATCATTGACTTGGTTTTTCATACCTAACAACAGCTATTGATAATGTTATGCTAATGCAGCAAGTGCAAATCTCCATAATGAGAAATCACTCCACGAAACAAACACATATTGTTCTTTCACCATAATAGATTGTGATGAAAGACAATATAACTGTGCATCGAATTTCAGTTCAAGTTGGGATATTTCGATTTCATTTATTTTTTAGGGCACTTGTTTGGGTGCATTTGCTTTATTTGGGTTTCCAGATATGTTATATTTAATAACTTGTTATTTTTATTTTTTTACTCTAGGCACTCAGTTAGACACGATAGAAACCAAAGTAGACAACGGACTTGGTGAGGCAAGTACTAGGATTGGTACGACGGATATGAAGGTGGCCAAAAGGATACTACGATTGACATTATGAACACGAGGATCAATGAGTTGAAGGCTAGAGTGGCTCTTGAGCAATCTCGCCTAGAGGTTCTCAAGCCACATTGCCCTAAGGTTTACGACCCTCCTGTTAGGGACAATTGTAGGAGACACTCGTGGTTTTCGGTCAATTGTCACTAGGGACACTTGTGGGCGACTTCTTGTCCTTATCCACCTGCTGAGGTGACTATAGACATTGAGAGGATGATATCACAAGAAAGATTTAGATTCATCGTTAGACATGGCCCACATGCTTTTATCTATTTTTGTCTGATATGGATAGTTACTTTGACAGATACGAAAGAAGTGAGCAATGAAAAGTTAGGTTCGCTAAGATGATGTTACAGAAGGCTTCTAGGATTTTATTCGGCATCTGTTGAGAGAAACTTAGATCGCTTGGGCAGAGAGCCAATAGAGATGG
This sequence comes from Iris macrosiphon, assembly GCA_036927795.1. Lineage (NCBI taxonomy): Eukaryota > Viridiplantae > Streptophyta > Magnoliopsida > Asparagales > Iridaceae > Iris > Iris macrosiphon. The sequence goes on from JAYESA010000012.1 coordinate 47,450,461, forward strand.
AATGAGATGAAAAAGTAGCTTCAAGGAAAAGTATTTCCATGGGACCTACAAGGATCGTCTTATGGCCAATTATCCACACTTCGCAGAAGAATTTGTTTATTCATGAGTACATAAACAGATCTAACGACCTATTGGTTCAAGGTGACACATCCGACAATTCCCATTTCTCGGTTTCACGAATTTGCTCTGGACTGAGATCCGGAATGTAATGACTCTCTATCAGATGATTTCTATATGCCAAACTTTGCAGCTAGCTCAAGGGACAGAGTACCTGAAAACACCCAACTGTAGGAAGCTTACCAAGATGGGGAGCAACCTGGATAGTAATATGAGAATACATGTAAATCTAATGACACTGCTGAAAAGGATAAAGTCCAAAGGGTTCCTATAGTTAGTCTGGTGAGCCCAAGGGTGAGTCTGGTGAACCCAAGGGTTCCAAGTATTTCAGTTGTCAGGAATGATAAAGCTTGTTAAGGGGGCGGCAAAGCAATGAGGCGGTAAAGGTCCAAAGGGTCTAGGCGGGGGCCTTAAGAGTAAAATTTGGGTGGGTGGGGGGTACATAAATTTAGACGGACTTGTAGTTTATGATTGAGACTTTGTGTTGTGCAATCTTTTTTTTTTACTTCATATAATCTTTTGGACTTGTTCATTAGTGGGATGTCCTATATTGTTTCAATGATACTAATAATATCAACACTAGACATAGAAGTTGAATTATCGTCATAGAAATGAGCAACAAAAGTGTGAAGGGGAGTCGATTAGGAGAGTAGGAGAGCATCAGAATTAGGGATCCAACTTACTCTCTTCCCTATTTTATTTTTCATATTGTTGGGCTTGCGCCTGGGTATTTTTTTTCCATTAATATGTTGGATGAGTTCAAATCCGAAAATAGGCAGACTATGAAAAATTAGGTAGCCTAAGGCGCTCAAGGAGACGCCTCGTGTAGCTAGGCAGGCACCTCATGACCAATCCACCTAAAACCTTGTTGCCTAGGCGCCAGCATGCCAAAGGTACCTAAGCGGCCGCCTAAAGCTGCAAGGACAATGCTTTTTAAAAGCTTGGATACGGTCGCTACTCACATCAATGTCCATCAATGTCCCCCAAAGTCGAGAAGGTCAACTAGTTGCTCACCACATGTTCGACATATGACTTCATCCCTCATCACTAGCTTCTAGTCATATTTGCTATATTTATTCATGTCTACTGATGCTATATGAACTTATGAAATCAAGTATGGTGCATGTTTTTCTTTGCATCTTATCATGCATTGGAGGATGAATCTGAAATGTTTGAGGAACTGTCATTCGATTGAGGAAAGTAAAAGGTTGTGAAGTGGCATTCAAGGCGGATCTATCATTGGCTGCACTCCTGATGTCCTGATGCATTATTACTCATGCCACAAGATTTAAGTTCTATTTAATCCAATACCTGAAATGGTTGGGCTAGGAAAACAGGCCAGATTTACCACTGTACCATACCTCTCTCTCATTTTTGTTTTGCTTTTCCATTAGCTAATTGAAATAGCAGATTTACATATATATAGGAATTTAACAAAACTTGAACCTATTTGTATACTTAGCAATTATACGAAGCAGTAAATTTTTTTTTAAGGAGGGCATCGCATGGCACAATGGTATGGCTTGCTGCTTGCATCATGGAAGATGCAGGTTCAAACCACCTCTTCACATATAGAGGTATACATCTTTCCCTCCCCACCCCCACCCCCTCCCCCAACCGTGCGTAAGCGGGAGCCTCATGGCACTAGGACGCCCTTTAATAAATTTTTCAAAGGAAATACACTGCCAAACCTTATAGTAAGAAAGCAATTACGACACAGTAGATTTGTCTCACATAATGAAGAGCGAAAGGATCTTTTTCTGATTTAAGTAACAGGAATTAAAAAAGTAGAAAATAATAAAAATGATATTTTTACCTGATTTGAGTGAAGATCAAAAATACTTAAGCTAGGAAGTTCACCAATCTCTGCAGGCATTGATGACAGTGAATTTGTTCTGAAATAGAACATTATTAATAAAAATATAAAATCAAAGGATTGAACATCCATCAAAAATGCAGGAATAGTCAAAATCTTAAAATATGAATTTACCCCATAAAGAATTCAGTAAGTGAGCAGCAGCCCATCAGTGAAGATGGAATCGATGAAATTTCTGCACAATAGATACAAAGAAAACACACCCGGTAGGAAAGATCATACCATGATGCAATTAATTTTGAGATACCGACGTATAAACATAGTTGATAATTTTTGCCCCAAACAAATTGACTGACTACACTCACTGTTCTGATGGAAATCTAGACGAATCAACTTCGAAAGGACTCCTATGCTATCTGGAATACTAGTGAGCATATTCCTTGCTGTAAGAGTAAGCAGACAAAGAGGAGAGAGAAGAGAATATTCTCAAGACCAGTCACTACATAAAAGACCTGTAAAGTAGATAGCAAAGTAGATAAATCCTGATATAAAATTGTGAAAATGATTAGAATTTTACCAGCATTGAGTTCAATCAGCATAGTCCATGACGTGACCATATTTCCAGGTAGCACAGTGAGCTTATTTCCCTGAGATATGATTGAACATTTTACTTTTATATTGGCCGAGATAAACTAATCATTATATGTAATAACACGTGCCTATAGAATTAAGAAGAATGATAACTTGACATTACCTCCACATCGAATTTGATCATTTTTGAACAGCAGGCAAGCTGATCTGGCAATTTCTCTATGTGGTTGTTGGAAGCCTATGAATCACGTGAAACATAATCAGACTGTAATAAATGATTAAAGACTAAAGCTCTTCAACAAAAGTTTGAACTGCAAGCACAAAACTAAAGCATACATTGCATGTTGAAACAGCGCAAAATAATTCAAGAAAATATATTGTTCTTAAAGCATACTAAAGCCGATCATCAAGCTCGCTGCAATGTAGCATGTCCAAGATAATATTACCTTAATTTCTGATAAATCAAAGCACTTTCCAAGGTTGCAGGGAAGTTCTTTAAGTAGATTATTCGAACAATCCAATCTGAAACATGAGCTATTATCAGAAAACTTCTCATGCCATACACTAAACAATTTGAATTAGTGTACATCAATGACAATGACAATAACAAAATATTGTTTGAGAAATAGTTGATTATTATCTAGGAAGCACGGACACTCCAAAAACTTGGGCCATGTCGTGTCAAATGTGTATCAGACAAGTATAGGGCACACCACGGACACTCCAAAATATACTAGGACACGTCAAAATAGGTGATGTGTCCGTGCCACCATGTCCTTACCGTGCCGTGTCCTATCCATGTCCGTTCAACATAAATTATTATCAATATCAAAACTACTGATATATTAAATAATATTGCACAAAAGGAAGAATCTTTGGCTTCCCAATTTACTGATAAAAGAATTCAGGCACAGGGGTTCCGAATGAAAAAGACAAAAGTTCTTCACAGCGTTGGTAGAATCAACGCCATTATCATATTGACTCTCTCTCGTCCAATAAGAGTTTCCAAGAGCGACTGTCTGAAATTCTCTCCTTTCCAAAGCTCCACAAGGCAGGCAAAAATAAAGAGTAATAGGATAGCTCTCCAGTTTAGTACAATGAGGGATTGAACGAAGAAAAGTTTTAAAAGAATGTCCCATAAGAGTAATTATCTTAGTGTAAAGTTAGTGATAATAAAGTTCTAAAAATTAACATATCTGATCAACCAATAAAGATACTATCAGTAGGCTTTTTGGATCCCAAATACAGTCTGACATGAAGCTTGGACAATCTTTTTTCTGTTGATATTTTGTCCAACCCATCACCAACATATTTGACATAACCCATCCCCTTTCTCCCGTTGGACCTCCTCCCCCCCCCCCCCCCCCCCCCCATTCATCGATCAACCCACACCCCACCGGAACTCCAACCCGACCCCAACACCCCTCTTGTCGACCTCCTCACAGCATCCTCAACCCCCCCCCCCCCCCCATAACACAAACCCCCACCCCCCCAGAGCACCACCCTGCTCGACCAGCCGCCGCAACCATGCCCACAAACCCTAACCACCCATCATGTTCAGTCACAAACCCTAACCTAGTTTTTAATCTCAGCATTTCCTTCATCTCATTGTCCACATTTACTGGTAGCTTTCCTTTAATCCTGACCATACAATTGATCATGTGATCCAGATTACAACCTGCATGGATATCCAAACTCTTCTTTTCTCTGGCAAGCCTCTTTTGTGGTGATTTATAGTTCGTTCTCAACTTCATGACGTCTTCTCCAGTAGCAGTTGCAGCTCCATCTTTCATGTCTTATTCCTCGACTGAGCAGCTCTTCTTCTCCATCTTCTGCACATCACTCTCACAGATCAAGCCATAGCAGAAGTCAGGCTTCTAGTGTCTAAGAATCCTCGGGAAGGTGGTCGTGTTGATCTTCATGGTGCCCATGGAGCTATATCTTGTTCCTACTGTGGTCATGTGTCTTCTTCTAAATTGTTATATTCTGACAGTCAGATCTCTACTCTAGTTGTTGTCTCAAATGCTTCCTCCTTCACACTTGTGGATTCATTTCTCCTCGGTCTCTCACTCCACTTAAATTTAAACTATGGGTCAGTATATATCTTTCATTCTTTTTATACTTGGATACTTGATTCTCACAATGTTAATCATGTTTACTCTGAGACCTATTATGTCTTCCCCCATACTACTTTTTCCTAGTACATTATATAGCTTATGGGAAATCTATACCAGTTATTGACTCTGACTCAGTACTGACCTTCACTTCAGTGTCAACTACAAATTGGCACCATCAGCTCAGCCATCCTCTTCTATCCATGCTTAAGACAGATACTTTCTGTTGAAAGTGGAGGCTAGATTATGAGTAGATTTGATAAAAAATTATTATGGCTCTTGGCCAATATATATTGAACTACAAAGCATATGAAATAACATAATTAACCCTATCGAGAAATGGAAAATATATAAAATAATAAATACATAAATGAAGACAATTAAATTGCTCTTCAACATGCCGGCGCAAGCTAGAGCTTGGAGAGAGTAAGTGTAGTGCCCTGACCCCGTTCAGAGCACGGAGTGGGCTAGTGGTCGAATGGTCGAGTCGGAATCAGATAATGGAAAAACCTTGTCGGTATCGATTGATTGGGACAAATGATCAGGGAACCCTTCCTCGTTATGGAACGGAAATCCTTAGAAATTGCGTCCAAGATGCAATGCATTGTGTCTTGGGGAGTGAACTCTATATAAGGGTCTCAGCCTCAAGACTTGTACGTTGTCGGTTTTCGATGTATTTTCGTTGTTAGTTTTATGATGTGTTTTCGCGAATGTTTTCAATGAACGGTTTTCACTGCTTGCTTTCAGTGTCTCGCATTCATATCGAATTACTAAGAGAAAGAGAAGAAGAATTATGAACAGTTGTTGGTGCCCAGTTGTTGGTGCCCATGTAGGTGAACCAGTGAACCAAGTCTGAAGTCGCATAGAAGATCTCACTCTCTCAATAATACACCAATTGGTGAGCGACTTTGATACTTCGATGAATCATTTAGTTATCACACTTAACAATTGGATTAATGATACCAAGCAAGAACCCAGAAAGATAAAGAATGATAATAAATCACATTGCTATAAACTGGACTGTTGTAGTATAATGGATTATGTTGGCAAAGACCCTGGACTGGGAGGTAAGTAAGGTGAGTTGCGTCTCAAGGCAAACAATAAGAACTGTGGCATACTGCATCAATTTTTCTGTACACGCACAATGTGTTCCTTTATTAGTAAAGTTGTATTGCATGCAAGGTCATAGACAAACTTGTGCACAAGGGGTAGGTTCCTCGAAGCGGTGCACCGGGGCCACGGGACCGCTTCAGCCCTACGAGGAACATAGGTATTGAAGTACAGTACCAAAAATTCGTGACCTTCAATAAGACGAGCTCCTTGTATCACGTCCCGATCTCCCGCAGGATCGGCCGTCCCTGCTGAACGTGAATCACCACGCCAACGATCCCGCAGGACGATCGCTCCCATCAGAACGTGATGCAGCGCGAGCCTAAGTTGCGCCCGCGTAAGGACAGGTCCGAATAGGCGATGAAATAGCTAAGTCACAGAGTCGCACAGATAGTCCTCAATGTAGCGGAATAAGAGCAGACACAAGTATAAACGTAGCTCCCACAAGGCAAGCACCGAAATGATTGTTCGATAACTAGTTCGCAGAGTCGTCATAGCGGAAATATTGAATAAACACAAGTATGGACCAATTTTTACTCTTCCGGACGGACCCGATGATTTTAAGATCTATAACGACGTTTCAGGAAATGGTTTGGGATGTGTCCTTATACAGAGGGACAAAGTAATAGCCTTTGCGTCGAGGCAGTTAAAGCCTCATGAAAGGAACTATCCAACGCACGATCTGGAACTTGCAGCGGTGGTGTTCGCGTTGAAGTTATGGAGGCATTACCTCTATGGCGTACCGTATAAAATCTTCACGGATCACAAAAGCCTCAAATACCTCTATACTCAAAAGGATTTGAATCTACGACAACGACGTTGGCTTGAACTCCTTAGCGACTTTGACTTGATGATCAGATATACACCGGACAAGGACAACGTTGTAGCTGATGCACTGAGTCGAGTGTTTGTTGGGAGCTTAGCTATCGATGACAGGCTGCGAAGGGATCTTGAAAGTTTGGGCATTACACTCTGAATCAGATACAAAAAGGGGGCGCAGGTGGCTCAGTTACGCCTCGAACCGGACTTGTTGAAAAAAGTTAAGTCCGCTCAGAAGGACGACATATTCCTAGAGAATATGCGAAATCTTATCTCAGCAGGAAGGATAACCGACTTTGCGGTGAGCACGAATGGAATGATGCAGGTGAAGGGAAGATTGTGTGTTCCTAACGATGCAAACCTCAGAAAAGAGATACTTACTGAAGCCCATTATGCGAGTTACACTTCACATCCAGGAAGCACAAAGATGTATCGAGACATCCGCACGATATTTTGGTGGCATGGAATGAAAAGGGATGTGGCACTGTTCGTGTCGCAATGCATGGCTTGTCAGAGTAAAGGTCGAGCACCAGAAGCCGGACGAAAAGATGCAGAACCTTGCTATACCGGAGTGAAAATGGGAACACATAACGATAGATTTTATTGTTGGTTTGCCAAAGACGCAACGAAAAAACGATGTCGTCTGGGTCATCGTCGATCGACTCACCAAGTCAGCTCACTTTCTGCCTATCAAAGTTACTTGGAGTGTCGACCGTCTGGCGCATATCTACCTCAACGAGATCGCTCGACTCCACGGTGTACTCGTATCCATTGTCTCTGATCGAGATGGACGATTATTATCACGCTTTTAGGAGAGCCTTCAGTCAAAAATGGGAACGAAGTTGAAGTTCAGCTCCGCCTACCATCCTCAGACAGACGGCCAAACAAAGCGGGTAAACCAAATCCTCGAAAATATGCTACGGCTCTGCGCCTTGAACTTGAAGACAAGTTGGGACATGCATCTACCGTTGGCCGAATTTGCATACAATAATAGCTATCAATCCAGCATTCAAATGGCGCCGTATGAGGCGTTGTATAGACGGAAGTGTAGATCCCCTATCTGTTGGGATGAAGTTGGTGAACGGCAAATTCTTGGCTCGGAGCTCGTAGAACAAACCGTCCAAAAGATCCGTTTGATCCGCGAACGATTGAAGGTGGCACAAAGCCGTCAAAAGAGTTACTCATATGTGCACCGTCGACCCCTTGAGTTCCTAGAAGGCGATCGAGTATTTCTCAAAGTCTCGTCCATACGAGGAGTTACCAGATTTGGAGCAAAAGGGAAGCTAATTCCAAGATCAGTCGACCCGTTCGAGATACTTAAGCGAGTCGTCCCAGTCGCATATCAGATTGTCCTGCCACCGTCACTATCTGAAGTGCACAATATCTTCCATATTTCACAGCTTAGGAAGTACGTGTACGACCCGAGCCATATGGTGGATCTTGATCAACTGGACTTAAAGTCAGACTTGACGTATGTTGAACATCTTGTGCGGATCCTGGATCATAAAGAGAAGCTGCTTCGAAGTCGTTCGGTTCCTCTCGTGTGCATGCTTTGGAGAAATCATTCGATCGAAGAATCGACCTGGGAGCTTGAGTCTGAGATGAAGGAAAAATTTCCTTCATTATTTCATAGTAGTAGGTTCTATTCCTAAGTTTCGTGGACGAAACTTTCTATTAGTTGGTTAGGATGTGGTGCCTCGTTCCCCCTTTACGGGAAGCGCGGCTATGGAATACTATCGGTATCGTTCGATCGGGATAGATTGAATCAAGATCTTATCCTCGTTATGGATTTGCTTCATCGGAATCGATTTCCATATTCAGTGGACCGTGTCCCAAGGATGGACTTAGCGGCAGTCAAGAGGGACCTCTCCGCTGTAAGTTTTCTTGCCTAGTTTTCGCTGTCGCCTTGTTGCTTTCGTGCTTTTGAGTTGGTTTTTCGGATTTGCATTTTCTTGAACGGTTTCAAAGGATTACATTGCTTTCATTCGTTGAACTGCATTTCATTCCGAGCTTGGAAAGAGTAGAAGAGGTATTGATCATCTGTTCGTGGCAATGTAGGTGATCGTGCAGTAGACGTGTGCGAGCGGAGTCTTGAAGCACATCTTTCCTTTCCTCTCTCCAACCAACTTGTGAGTAGCTATAATTCGATTCAGTTGACCCTTCTTCCAAATCTTCACACCTAAAATCTTGCATTCTTGATTATTCCGATCAAACGATACCATAATAACTAAAAGATATCAAGAATAAAAAGGAATAGACTTGGATGAATTGTGCTTGTCAACCAACTTGGAAACGGTTACCTTGTTGCATGCTAGTTCGCTTAGAATGTTCTTTCATAGTGTTTTAATTCAAGTTAGAATGTATACCTCTTCTATAATTGTGCTATGTATAGAACACACATTGCTATGCAATGAATGTATACTTCTATATTTGTGCTATGTATAGAACACTCGTGTTATGCAATAAACTGATCAGGGAGACTATGCAAAACAGATCATGCCATGTCACTTGTCTCGTGCTCGTATTGCCTTAAACTGCATCAATTGATAACTTAGTATAGACGTCGTTTGATCACGGACAACTTGTACACAAGGTCTTTGGTTCCTGCACCGATCGGATCCGGACGGAACTTCACGATAGTCTCACGTGCTGGACGGGATGGCGTGTAGCGTCTCACGTGCTTTCGTTGCATACCATCCTCGTTCAAGACTATAACGCGTCCATTATGGCATCATGTCAGTGATCCCCTCGTATATTTAAAATGTGCAAGCTAATTATGTCTTCGTGGCAGGGAAGGTCATGGTAAGTATTGTGAAGGTGGTTCAGACGGGAAGGTAAAAATCACTGAACGGTAGCATGTTTATTTCAGTAAATTTCCATATCTAATGCTTGCTTGTAAAATGAACTAAGGCAAGATAGAAAGACCACAAAATAACTTGCATGCTTCATATAAACAACGTGTTGATTGGTATAGTTGGGTCAGATCGCCTTCACAAGTGCATTTCGATGTACTGACTCTCGTTGCAACAGGTTTTCCGCACCAAGGAGATCCTGCAAGAAGCTAAAGCGACTTCCTGATCCAGTCCACCTACCGGCACGTCCAGTTCGTGCCCTTGAAGTGTGTTTTGCAAGATCCAGGAGCTCGTGCACATAACTTATACAGCTCCGTGGAAAGGCGATAGATTCGCCCGAAGGTGTCTATAGTTTTAAAGTTTTAGTAAAAGGATGTAGTGTACAGGACGGTTATCTCATTTTGCGTCCACTTTTGTAAGCCCGTACGGCAAATATCCGACTCGTTCAAGAGTTTGTATAAAGATGTTCATTATCAATAAAGAGAACTTTTTCATGTTTCAATATTGTTTTTCAATTATCTGCATACTATGAATATGTGCTCGTTATATAAAATATCTTGGCCTTGTGCGTTGCGCAACCTAGGCACGCACGGCGTCACGCCAGGGGGACGACTATCGATTCTACGGAATCGGGACGTGACACATCTTGACCCTCCTTAGAAGACCATGTGTAAGGTAAAGAGCCTCGTGGCACTCGGACGCCCTTTTCTATACTTAATGTCTTCGTCTTAAATTGTGACTAGATATGACTGATCCCATCACCAAGCATATCAAAATTGACTGGCATAAAATTAGTCATCTATATACAGCACAGAATGCTCTCCTTATTGTGTGCCCCCTATGCAAATCATATTGCTGATTTCTTTACTACTAACAGCTATTTGGCTCATTTTGCATGGATACTCATACATATATGTTTTTACATATTGTATAGGGTTAAAACCTTCGTAAATGCTCCAGGGAATATTACCTATCTAATCATACGACCGCATTAGCTTCCCCACATCAAATGCTCACAAGCAAACCAAACTTCATTTATCGATTGAATCTATTGCAAACTATAAGTTTAGGGAAGAAGACCTGCATGTCTAGGCATGCTGCAAGCACTAGTAACCAAACAAAGTACTCATTCTTTCCTCAGATGGAAAATATGCCTGTTAGGCCTACTAATCACTGAAAGTTATGTGCTAGAAGTAAAGAGCAATGGATGATAGTACAGCAACTAAAAAGGCTTAGTCCCATCTACATATATGACCCTGTCATCCATTCACCCTCTTTCCCGTCTATGTTAAATACTTCTCATTAGTCATTCTTGAAGACTAATTTGCACCAGTGTTAGGCTGGAAAGCTTCAAAATGCTAACACTTAAGGAAGCCATGGCCTCTGATCATAGGCAAGAATACGTAAGAAAATTCTCAGCCATGAGCAATTAAAATTTATGACTATGTGGATGTCTTGGTATAGAAAACCGAAGCTTCGCATGCAGAGATGTAAATAGGCTCTTTGTGGTCCGAATCTTAGTTTGTTTCATTTCTAAAACATTTGTATCAAGATCTGTGTCCTACGCCCAAAATTTTGCATTAATAAAGTAAAGAACTAACCAGTTGATAGTACTATGAGAGAATAAATAAAGGTAGAGGCTTCAGTAATAGAAGTCAATCAGCTAATAATATATTTTCCTTTTGTTAGCCTCTGGAATCATTCCAATGCATTGGACTACAATAATTTGACCATAGCACATACAAACTAGAAGCAAAACATACTTGACTAATGCCGTCGCAGAGCCAATCTCTTCAGGAATATTGGTTATTGAGTTAAATGACACATCAAGTGATTTTAGCAAAGCAAGCCTGATAAGTAGAAACAGTTGTTAGTTATCAGCAAATTTCAACACAGGATATATTTTCCTACCATAAGACAACTGTAAGGTACATATCACAATATGTACTTACTCTCCTATAGCCACAGGAAGACAAGATAATTTATTGTGACTTATATTCAATACAGTCAGCAAAGATAAATTTTTCAGATCATCTGTCAGCACTTCCAGATTGTTATGTGCCAAGATAAGCTTTTGCAATTCCACTGCCTGTAAAATACAGCTGCTACTTGTAATAAACTACTTCTTTAAAGAAACATAGAAAAATGCATGGCCTATTTTGTTCATTATGACATGAAACTGGTGACTAAAGGGAAGAAAAGATGATACCTCCCACCATTTTTCATCCTCTTTTACAGCGTCCAAGCTCTTATAAACCTCATCTGGCACCTCCCTGCGACAATTTCAAAACCAAGAAATGATACTCAAAACTCAAAAGCATCCATAGCCATATCGCATGAAATATTCATAAAATATTCTAGCATCTAAAATCTCTGCTTTCCTAGATTTCCGTTATGGTACCGCATTAATAGGTTTCTCTTGACATGAACAAAATGGAGCCATGAAAGTCATAGAGGATTGCACACCAAATAACATGCATTCTGGATTCTAATTCTTTGTATGGCAGTGACAATTGTCAGAGACAATGGTATCAACAGTAGAATACAATATTTATATTAGGCCTCCATCCAGGGGAATATATCATGTTCGCAGTATCGGTTTCGGAATCGGTTTTGGACCCTTCTATTGAGTATTGGTTTCAATGGTTCCAGTAGTTTAGGCGGTTTCATATCGGAGTTTCAGAGTTACTAGTTTCGGTGAGCCAAATATTTGATACATTTAGCATGATCTTATATATTACTTGATAGATATTATTTAGCATAATCTTATATACTACCCTCTTCATTTTTTTAGAAACACTCCCGCAATATATAGTTTTGAATGGAATAGTATTACGATATATGAATATTGTGAATTTAGAATATACACCTTCGATAAATGGTAATGGTTACATTGTGTCGATGAATTTTATCGACACCTTGTATCATGTTGATCTTCGGAATGATCGAATCGTTGTGTCTACATTGATTTCTCCATGCTTGTATCTTATTCTTTTCTTTTTCCTTGCTAAATGACCAGGAAACAGAACCACAATTTTGGTATCGGCCAATACCAGTTGGGTCTCGGACCGGAGATGCCAGAAACAATATGATACAAATGGTACGTATCCATATCGGCCGATACTGCAAACCTTGGTATATACACGAGAGATTGGGGTAGGTAATCCTCCCAACCGATTTGGGACTAAACCTAGTATAGTATCTGGTATCTCTAACAACACTATTATAGAACCTATATATAGTGGGCACATTATATCTTGTATATAGTGGGCATTTGGGTTAGACATCTTTAGTCCCATCTTTATATTATAGAACTTATATACTACCTACCACCTATAGTTCTGTTCTCTGTGTTTTTTTTAACTTTCTTTGGCATGATGACCCATTTTAGATTACTGCGGGTACGTGATTGAAGCATGTAGAATTGCTTCTACTATTGCATGTTTTCCAGGATCAAGAAACTTTTCATTGAAGTTCTTCTATTTTGCAATCTAAGGTCTACTTCTTACATACATATGAAGGACTATTTCCATTAGAGCAAGAATCCACTCCTTGCACTTAATACATATACTACCTGATGAAGTGATGAGCATGCTTGTTTCATAATCTTTTTACCGATCTAAAAAGTGCTAAGAAGTTATATAAGAATAATTGAAGACGTCAAAGGCATCATACTAATCAACCTATCAACAACCAATGGGCATCCTATGATATGTTGCGCAGACACGAAAAAATGGTGTATGTATCCATATCGTGTTTGTACATGTATTTGTGTTCGTATTAATAAAACATAGGCGACTATTATTGATTATTGAACCTATTCAAAAATGTATGTATCTCGTATTTGTATCATATCCTTATCCATATTCGTGTCTGTATTCATGCAACATAGATCTGCGCCAAGGTTCCCGCTAATGCAGAGTGTAGGGAAGGGGGGTCAAGGCTCCCGCTAATGCAGAGTATGGGGAAGAGGGGTCAAGACTTACAGATGTAGTGCCCCAGACTCTAGCTTAGGATTAAGCTTTGTTTTGGTTTCCTTTGGGTTAGTTTTGGCTCAGTTAGAGCAATAGTTGAGGTCAGTCGAATTCAGTTGAATTTGATGACTAATATTTGGTTTGACTTAAATGTTTATGGCTTAGAGCCAAAGTTGGATCTATAATGTGTTAGCATCTATTTTTACTTGCCTTTTGGGATTAGTTGGGTTCATTAAACCATTTTGGACTTAAACTTGATTGATGTTGACCCTTTGGGTTATGGTTGCTGGCTATAGTTGGATTTGGACTTGGTTACTGATGGATAGTTTTGAAATGGTTTGGCTAGAAGATAGTAGTCCCTTGGATTCAGATTAGATGGTTATGGTTTGCCCCGTCTAGTCGGATTGATGTTGGTTAGACTATAATTGGTTGATGGTTTGATTTAATTGAGTAGTCTTGTCGTTTAGACTTATAGCTGGCTTAGTCTCATGGCAATTGATCTAGCTGGATAGGTTTTAGTACTTTTGAGTTTGGACTGGATTAAGTATAGTCGTTCCTGTGGCTTGGTTTAGTCACTCGGTTTGTGTAGGAATTGGTTACTTATGGTTCGGTCATTTGATTGGTTCGTTCTTAACTGGTTAGACCATGACTTGGTTACAACTTATGCTTGATGGGTTTGAATGTTTGAATTGGATTTATTGGCAAGGTCCATTGTTGTGTAGGATACCCATTAAGGGATTCATTCAAATTCGAAATTAATATTCCAATCATTGGATCATCCTTGGAATATTCTCCCGTTCATTTTGTGGTATTTATTAAGCCTCCATATCACTTTTGGTATGATCCTTAAATTGGAATATTATATATGGCAAGTTTTTGAATATCAAACCGTTTTTGGTAATTTTGGATGGAACTGAGACTGGATTTGTCGTACTTTGGGATTGATGGATGAGATTGATTTTAGTTGATTATACGGCTAAGATTTGTTGAAGGCTAGTCTTAAGAGCCTATAAATAGTCATTCTCATTTCTTCTTCACACCACTTCTTTTCACCCTTTTGAGAGAGAGAGAGAGAGAGAGAGAGAGAGAGAGAGATGATGCAGAAGCTTTGTGAGATCGCTCTGAAGAACGAAGGAACTGTTGCGGGAAAGGCGAGTACGAGAAGGATGATCGACAGATGATCTCTTCGACGAAAAGCTTAGACATTTCGTCAAATACTGAGTGGACAAAAGCCTTATCACCTCGATCTCTCAGTTCTTAATAAAAGGATTCTCTCTCCCATCACTCCCTTCTTATTGATACAATAATCTAATAGAAACAAAGTAAAAGATATAGTTTTTTGTATGCGTTCATTTAGATGTGTCTTTTACATAGCTTTTCTTTACTAATAGTCAATGAAATACGAGATATTAGGATACTTGTAAATGGAAGCTATGGTAAAACTATTTTATGCTTGGAATGGGAATCACCAATCTAGATGCGGTATTGCAAATTAGAGAACTATTATGATATGATTCCACTAAACAACTTAGAATGCTTAAACAAAACGTTTACGAAACCTTTTATAAATAGTAGATTCGACCATATATGATGTTCGATTAGTGATAAGAGAAGTTTTATACTAAGAACATAGAACGAAGAACTATGTTAAGTAATTTTAATAATAAAATGGTTATGCACTTAAGATGTTCGATGAAAGTATTAATAGGATTATTGTGGCACTAGTATGGCTCGGCACTATGTTTGACACTATCGATTGCACAAGCACTATTATGATATTGTGAAGGCATTGTTATGGATGGATAGCTCTTATGACTTAGACATGGAATAGAGATATGTGGTGAACGATCTAATGCTCCAAGAACGGTAGAACAGCCATAGTATTGTTGGAGCATATAGAGAGGCATTGTGAACAAGCCGAAGCTCTAAGAACAGCATTATCGTATGGTTATAAGAGAATTTGTTATTTATTGCATTCTTATAGCTGTTTTATGCATATTTTATTAGATATACTGCATAATGTATCGGTCATGGACAACTTATGCACAAGTAATCTCTCGAGCGATGTCTAGCGCACTAGAATCGCATCGGATTAGGAGAGATTATATATGCCTGGACAGTGACCCTGTGAGAAGAGGAAAGGATTTTCAGCTTACGGACCAATTATGGGGAATGGCCCATTGACCATCATGTAGATAGGGTGTATGCTAATGAGAATTGCGTTGTAGGACCCTATGGATAGAAATGCTAACTCTGTATTGTTAGACAAACTCTAATGCTTATAAAATATAGATTGTCTCTAACAGCTGTTTTGCAGAGACATGTTCACAATGTTTATAGAATTATCATATGACTCTAACCCTTGTTTTGCATGGAAGGATCCTCGATAACTTGTAAAATTACACTTATGATTGTGTAGTATTCTTAAATTGTCTCCATCAAGATTGCTAAAAGGAATTAATCGAAATGGAAATATGGATTATATGATTGATAATGTAGAGAGAGTCATGATTGGAATAAACGGTATAAAAATGAGTACATAGGAATGTTTGTTGATTTAGTGAATATTCTACCAGGTTTCTATTTCAATTCCACTGCGTAAGTCAAAGGGATTTCAGCTTCTTTTCTTTTCTTTTCTTTTCATTTTGAAGGGATTTCAGCATGACTCTATTGATTTATTGATTCATGGAATATTCAGCTACATAGTATTTTTCTGTTGCTTAATTCGTAAAATTTGTGAATCGAAAATCCTAGCCTTATATAATCAACTTAGGTTTGTACGGCATCCCGTCCCGAGGACTTAATTATTGGAATTGGGACCTGACAACAGAGCCATACCTTCTTTTGTTAATAGACTGGTTCTGAGACACTAACCACATTCTCCAAGACCCAAGTGTCAAGCCTATCCGTCGTACAAAGCAGAACCCTCATCTAGTATTGACGGAGACTTTCTCATTATCTAATGAGATCTATTATAGGACATGATTTTGACTCCCTAAAACAATTCGTTTTGCTAGTATATTTCTTAGAAATAAGCAGCTCCCCTTCCCCATATCCCTCTTAAAGTTTTGAGCTTTGGTCTTCCTTATAGTTACCGGGTACACCTAAACCTCATCGAACCTGGCCCAGATACGAGCTTTCCTATTGGGGTACTTTTTCGAGGGTACATTTTTGATCTTGGATCGTTATGGTACTCAATTTGGATCACTGAACTTGATGATCCGAATCAATCTTCAATCTTATTTACTTTTGGAATAGATTCCTTCAGTGCAAAGAAAGTCGGAAAAAAAAACTTGAGATTTCTTGTCAATTGGAGTTCGGTACGCATGTATGTATTTCTTATAAAATTTGACTTTGTAAGTATGCATGTATGTATTTCTTATAAAATTTGACTTTATAATTCGTAATAATTATTATTGTTGTTGTTTCTTCATTGCTTATGAGCCATCACTCTATTAGAAGAGAATGAGCTTATGAGATTTTGAGATGCTTATGTTATTTTGTTAGAAGGTCCTAAGTCGTTTGTCATGGTTTATACATAAATTTAATTTGGCACCATTGTATCATTTTACTTGGAATGTCGCATTCCAAATTGAAGAATAATTAAAAAAAAAGGCAAATTCTACATCGTACTGAACGAAGTAAAGTAATAATAAAGTAATGAGTTTGAATTTTTCTATCTTCTATATAAGATTTTCCTTTTGTATATGACACAATTCTCTAGTCAATTCTGAAAAGTAACTAATATCGTCCCAATTGTGATTTTAAAGTGTACCACGAATAGAATCGGAAAACACTATCTCTACCGAAAATAAGGACAAGTAGCATACCACGTTCCCGAACGTGTATCATGACTTAGTACGTACCGGGTTCTAAGTAACTACGGTCTTCCTCTTTCCAAGTGGTGGTACACGACCATCAAGCCATTAACTCATTTGGAACATTTATGACTGGTTGATAACCTGACCTGGGTGTTAACCTATATGAGTAGGCGCCAACTTAACGGCTTAGGCAAGAGAGGAATTTTTCATTAAAGACCAATTAACATATAGGAATACCGAATACGTAACTCAAGTGGAACACGATTCATATAACAAAAGAACAACCCTGTAGTATTCCTAAAATTGGAAGTTATTTATTGTAGATATGGAACTAAACTCTTACTCAGAATGTAAGCCAAAGGGACTAGTTCAAAGGAACTTGGTATGCTGCAACTTCTTGTATATTATGTTTACACGTAGTGATTCCTTTCTAGCTTCATCAAAAGTATACAAGTTTCAACTTTGGTAATGTGTCCCTACCTGCTATTTGCCATCTAGGTTTTGTGCCAGGCCCATTCTTGTTCCCAGCTACCCTTCGATGGGTGCATGGGAAGTTGGCACCAGCAAAGAGGGTTGAACTCAGGTTGGCAACAGGGCATAAACACTTTGTCAAGTCTTTTGTGGAGCTTTCTCTAGCTCCATAGCCCAGCTCTAATGAGAGAAGGCTTGGATGATGATAATCGCCATACACTAAACGTTGTTCCACATACCAGTAACAGTGTCTGCATGTCTTTACTACAGGCTGATACTGTAAGCGAAAATATTAATGCTCCTTCACACACACCCAACTTTAAAGTGAAAAATGACAAGCAATTAATATCCCATGGCCGAAACTAAAATAAACCAATCCTGTTGACGAAGTGGGTATCATATAATTATTGACATTAATGTTAACCATCAATCTGAATATCGCCAAAATTGGGAAGGTTAAAAAAGATAGTTACACAAAGCTAAGCAGATATAACATTGAAAAATTGACAACCCTACCCCGAAGAAAATTCCAATAGTGTTAACATTTACCTCCATATATAAAAGTTTTTAAGTTGAAAAAACGGACGGCTCTTGCATTGGGATGCAAAGTAGTGTAAAAATAAAGAACATTTTCATATAGGACAAGGGCAAAAAAATGCCAAAACAAATGGAGTTTCTAAGGTCTGTAAGATTTTGGAACTTTTGGATCGTCTATGAGGTGTTTGTAACTTTTCTAAATTTATATGGGATTTGTGGGATGGGCTCAACTAAAGGGAATTCATGTAATTTAGTTGCCAAAATTAGGCAAACTTTGGGGTATATTGCCAAAACCACAAACAGGTTCCCATTTCAGAATAGTGACAGCATATAAATGGTTTTTCCTTCCTTTTATTGTTTCTAGATGAAATTACACAGATAATTATAGACATTCCTAATGAAGAAATAGGTTACATATAATAAATGATGCGTAAAAACTATTGGCTGCCAACTTGAATACTCTCATAGAGTAAATAAACCGAACAATTGTCTTATCCTTCCATATCTTGCCACATCCAACCAAACATTCTCACAAACCCTATAATCCTAATCCTTCACATCAAGGACCTTATATTTGCCTAAATTGCTAAATCAAATGATATTGACAATGACAAGAATTACAGCAAAATTAACTAAATTAATCATGAATTTTGAAAATAAGAGTTGAAAGTAAATGAGATCCACGAGATAAACCTAAGAGAGAAATTGCAGAGACGAGAGATCACATTGATGTTGTGGATCTCATGATCCACCCATACCTCTATCAATTCAAGAACCCCTTTGGCCTTTATTATTACAATTTGAATGAGCTGTCTGATGATGATAAGTTAGGTTCTAATCACCCGTATTTGTTTAGTTTATACATAAATGGATCGAACTGAGATGTGCAATATATTGCACCTAAAATTTTCCTCTAAAATGATGATTGCTCAAATAAATACAAAATACAAATTTGTGTCATCTGAATAATTGTATTCATAACCCACCCGCCAAACTGAAACCATTAAATTTATATCATCTTTTTTTCTGTAATCATTGAACTGCAACCATCTGAATATGTGTAAGAACCAAATTAGTGGCTTAGGCGAGAGGGGGATCAACCATTAAAGGTCAATTAACATATAGGAATAGCTACCTTAGTGGGCACAATTCATGCAACAAAAAGGATATCTGTGCACCAAATAAGTGGCCTACAATTTAGATTGGGAAGTTTCTAGACAAAAAGGAAAGGTAACAAGTTCCACTCGAGGATACTGAGTTAAACTTAAGCCCAAGATATATATGCCAAAGAGACTAATTCAAAAGAACCTACTATTATCATGCAACTTCTTGTCTATTATGCCCGCATGTAGTGTTTTCTTTTCAGCTACATTACAAGCATACAAACCCTAACTTTTTTTGCTCTTTGGTAATGTCATGCTCCTACCTGACAATTGGCCTCCAGCTAGCATTTCGTAGGTATTTGGTAATAGCACGGGGGGTCTAACCTCAGGTTTGCAGTCATAAAAACTTTTTGAATTCGTTCTTGGAGCTTTTCCGCATCATAGCCTACTGCATTCCCGATAAGAGAAGGCTCCGTTGATGATGATGACATGCCCTATGCTTTGTTGAGCCACTAATAACATTCTTTATTAGTATATATTACAAGTTGTCAAGGACACAACTTTCATATTTATATCACAAATGCACAAATATCCCACATACCTATTTCAATTTTACAAATCAATAGATATATTTGACATTACTCTTCAACTATTTATGTGAATGTTTTGCCAGAATTATATAAGATATAAATTTAGCCAGGCTATACACACCCCACCCTCTACTTAACACACCCCATATTAAATTAAATAAAAAATAAATTTATATTAAAAGACATGATTACCGACTCTCCGTCCGGCCACCGGCGAACCCCGCCCCCCCCCCCCCTCACCCTCCCCTCCTTCTCCAGACGCCCCCGGAGAACCCCCCTGTAACGTCCCGCTCCAAACGGCTACTTACGGAACACTTGCTACTTCGACTCGGTTGAGAATCGAGTCTCGGGGAAACCTTACCGCCAAATCAATACGGACAAAATGCATTGAACCCTTCGAATTAATCGAACGGCTTCTATTGAAATAAGTCCAAAAGTTTTCGTTGGTTGCTTTGCTTCTTGGTTTTGTGTTGCTTTGTGTTTTGAGTTGCTTTCGATGACTTGGTTTTCATGATTTCGCTTTCTCGCTTGCGCGTTCTTTTCGAATCGTAAGAGAAAGAGATCGAAGTATGCTAACCAAGTATTGTTGCATTTTCAGGACGCATAACCAAAGAGTGAACGTTGCATAAGGCTTCCCCATCCTCTCGTTCGATTCATTCGGTGAGTGGCTTAGGTCCTTCAATGAATCCTTCAGTTCACACGCCTTAATAAAAATGATCTCTAGTCTGCACAAGTTACTTGTTCCTATACAATGTTGTCTCACTAAATGAAACAAGCTAAAAGAGATGAACTGCATGCTTGATTTTATACATATAGAACTGTTGCAAATGCTTGTTCATACAGATGTATATATGTTCCTTACTCATATGCTGCATAGAGATGTTTATAGAACCTCGTATAGGTTACTAAAGAATAGAAGTAAAGATAGATGGAGATGTTCCTTTATAGTCTAAAACTGCTGCATAGTAAGAGTTTATATGATAGAGTTGCATTCTATGCATTGGTCTTAAGACAACTTGTGCACAAGGAGAGATCCCACGAACGGTTCCCGGGGCACTGGGGATCGTTCGCCCGGGGGGATTAGAGGAACACCCTGAGGCACAGAGGCCCTCGCGATCGGGGGGGTGTTCAAGTCTATAGAGAATAGGTTTTCCCATATGCCATCATATAGTTAGGTCGCATGATAAGTCATCTCTTATATGCACACCTGACACTTGACGCAAACACAGATGCATGAGTTTATTCATATATGCAAATTGTTGCTAACTTGTGTGTCTGCTGCAAGGATAGACGCTCGGTCGTGGGTAAGAATTATCATATACATATGATATTTAGCGTCTATGTTTCCTTGCATGAATTGTTAAAAAGGAACTAGACAAATAGAAAGATCACCTAATAATGCTAGCTTCACTTGCTTACTTAGTGTGGATTTCTAGGTGAGTTTGGCAACGGTCGCTCACCAGTACATGTGGTAATACTGACCCACGTTTGTGGACAAAATATCCAGGTACTGGACGCGAGAGCTTGGCGAGCATTCTGAGTCGGCGTTAGCGCAACCTTCCGGGGGACTGTGCTCGTGCGGCTTCCTTTGCTTTCCTCTCCAGTGGGCTACTTCTTCTTCTGCTAGATGTTTTGATATTTTGGTTCTACTAAAGGAATGTAATGCGTGGGCGTTGTGGCTAATTTTGGGAATGTAAAAAGAGTTGTAAGCCTTCTAAGGCATATTTTTGTAACTCAGCCAAGCAAGCACTTTGTAATCCAAATCTTCAGTATTCAATAAAAGAAAGAATTTTGTGTCTATCAAATGTGTTCAACTTTGGTTCTCTGCATTTACATTACGTGCCTATATATGTATATTTTCGTCTGATTTGTGTCTTGTGCAGGTACGTTGCCTGGAGCAAGCGCAACTTAGGCTTGCACGGCATCGCGCCCAAGCGAGGACGATCGGTTCCGTAGGGACCAAGCGAGGACGATCGGCCCCTGAGGGACCGGGACGCGACAGGTGGTAGCAGAGCACGGTTTTACGTCCTTGGCCTCTTCAAATATCGTTTTTGAAAATGATATAAGTTTTCAAACAGTTTCAAAAGTCCCAAATTTCGAAAATGATTTCAAATCTATAAGAAGTAAATCGAGAGTATGAAAGGTACCTAAGAGTATGAAAACCCAACGTCCCATGCAATAAGTCCATGTTATGAGACTAATGCAAGCTACTCTCTTTTGCAACAAGATAACTAAAACAGGTGCTAGTAACCCTGAGACATCGCGTGCAGCAAGCATGAGCGATGATCAAATCGATAAGCTGATCGCTATGTTTCAGAATCAAAATGATCGTCATGCTGCCCAACAGGAATGGTTCGAAGCTCAGCAGCAACGAACTGATGCTAGAGCCTTAGCACAACAACAACAGCTTGACTCTCTGACTCAAATTGTGACAATACTGGTTGCACACAGTGGTGCATCGGGAACCACCGCGACACCTGCGACTGCCGCGACTGCGCCTCTGGGAGCAGGCTTAGCAGAAACTAACGAGCCTCGACGTGCGGCCAGGAAGTCTACCTTTAAAGGTGCTGAGTTTCTGAAGTTGAACCCTCCGGAGTTTGAAGGCAGGACCGCGCCGGACAAAGTGATGGACTGGATCGCCAAGATGGAGAGCTTGTTTGAGTTTGCTTCGATACCTGCGAACAAGAGGGTGGCGTGTGCAGACATGCAGCTGCGGTTACGTGCACACGACTGGTGGCAAATTAAGAAAGTAGATCTCGCCACAAAGCATCAAGATGGTAAGATCACTTGGGGAATGTTTAAAGAAGCATTCCAGGAGCAATACCTTCCACCTGCAATCAGACAGAGAAAGAAAGACGAGTTTTCTGAACTTAAGCAAGGGAGCAAGTCCGTTGAGGACTATGAATCAGAGTTCTCCAAGTCCAAACTTGCTAAGTTCGCTAGCTCATTGATTCCCGACGAACAAGTCCGTACACGCAGATTTATTAAGGGTTTGAATGATAGCCTCAGAAAAAATGTTATGAACCGTGAATGTACTTCCTACATAAAAGCCTTTGAAGCAGCGGTTCAGAACGAGCAGTATTTGCCACGGAGTGTTTCCTAGAAGGCGCTAACTACACGAAACCCTCCTACCAAAAGATACCAAGATGGGGAGAAGAAGATAGAAGGTGAGCAGAACTCTGCTCAAGAGTGCACCTTCTGTGGCAGACGGGGCCATAGCATCGGGAACTGTCGCACCAAAAATAAAGAGTGCTTCAACTGTGGGAAGAAAGGCCATGGTTTCAGAGATTGTCAGGCTAAGAGAAGGGTTCCAGAGAACCAAGTAGATGATGCAGAACGTGTACAGACTCAGACCCCTCCAGGCCCACCTATTGAGCAAGCTGATCAGCCTAGAAGAGCTAGAGTGTATCAGCTGAATTTAGAACGTGACACTAGTTGGCACGATGTTGGTGAGTCTGATTCCTTTGACCTCTTGATGCATCGTTTATAGCCTCCTTGATCTCTTAAGTTTCGTGAACGAAACTTCTTCTCAGTAGGGTAGTATGTAACGTCCCGCTCCAAACGGTTACTTATGGAACACTTGCTACTTCGACTCGGTTGAGAATCGAGTCTCGAAAAACCTTACCGCAAAATCAACACGGACAAAATGCATTGAACCCTTCGAATTGATCGAACGGCTTCTATTGAAATAAGTCCAAGAGTTTTCGTTGGTTGCTTTGCTTCTTGGTTTTGTGTTGCTTTGTGTTTTGAGTTGCTTTCGATGACTTGGTTTTCATGATTTCGCTTTCTCGCTTGCACGTTCTTTTCGAATCGTAAGGGAAAGAGATCGAAGTATGCTAAGCAAGTATTGTTGTATTTTCAGGACGCATAACCAAAGAGTGAATGTTGCATAAGGCTTCCCCATCCTCTCGTTCAATTCAATCGGTGAGTGGCTTAGGCCCTTCGATGAATCATTCAGTTCACACGCCTTAATAAAAATGATCTCTAGTCTGCACAAGTTACTTGTTCCTATACAATGTTGTCTCACTAAATGAAACGAGCTAAAAGAGATGAACTGCATGCTTGATTTTATACATATAGAACTGTTGCAAATGCTTGTTCATACAGATGTATATATGTTCCTTACTCATATGCTGCATATAGATGTTTATAGAACCTCGTATAGGTTACTAAAGAATAGAAGTAAAGATAGATGGAGATGTTCCTTTATAGTCTAAAACTGCTGCATAATAAGAGTTTATATGATAGAGTTGCATTCTATGCATTGGTCTTAAGACAACTTGTGCACAAGGAGAGATCCCACGAACGGTTCCCGGGGCACTGGGGATCGTTCGCCCGGGGGGGATTAGAGGAACACCCTGAGGCACAGAGGCCCTCGCGATCAGGGGGGTGTTCAAGTCTATAGAGAATAGGTTTTCCCATATACCATCATATAGTTAGGTCGCATGATAAGTCATCTCTTATATGCACACCTGACACTTGACGCAAACACAGATGCATGAGTTTATTCATATATGCAAATTGTTGTTAACTTGTGTGTCTGCTGCAAGGATAGACGCTCGGTCGTGGGTAAGAATTATCATATACATATGCTATTTAGCGTCTATGTTTCCTTGCATGAATTGTTAAAAAGGAACTAGACAAATAGAAAGATCACCTAATAATGCTAGCTTTACTTGCTTACTTAGTGTGGATTTCTAGGTGAGTTTGGCAACGGTCGCTCACCAGTACATGTGGTAGTACTGACCCAGGTTTGTGGACAAAATATCCAAGTGCTGGACGCGAGAGCTTGGCGAGCATTCTGAGTCGGCGTTAGCGCAACCTTCCGGGGGACTGTGCTCGTGCGGCTTCCTTTGCTTTCCTCTCCAGTGGGCTACTCTTCTTCTGCTAGATGTTTTGATATTTTGGTCCTACTAAAGGGATGTAATGTGTGGACGGTGTGGCTAATTTTGGGAATGTAAAAATAGTTGTAAATTTTCTAAGACATATTTTTGTAACTCAGCCAAGCAAGCACTTTGTAATCCAAATCTTCAGTATTCAATAAAATAAAGTATTTTGTGTGCCTATCAAATGTGTTCAACTTTGATTCTCTGCATTTACATTTCGTGCCTATATATGTATATTTTCGTCTGATTTGTGTCTTGTGCAGGTACGTTGCCTGGTGCAAACGCAACTTAGGCTTGCACGGCATCGCGCCCAAGCGAGGACGATCGGTTCCGTAGGGACCAAGCGAGGACGATCGGCCCCTGCGGGACAGGGGCGCGACACACCCCCTCGCCACCCCACCGCCCGCACCCCCCTCCCTCCCCAGCCGCGTACCTCCCTCCGCTAACCTGCGCACGCCGCCATCCGCCGCTCGTCGACCCCTGCGCGCGCAGCACCCCCGCCTCTGTCGCACCCAACGCGGGTGCCTCCGCCGCACGCCGCACCCCACGCACACGCCTATGCCCGCGCGTCCCCGCCGTCGCTTCTCCCTTCTCCCCCCCCCCCCCACCCCCTCCACCCCCCGCGCAGGCGCCTCCGTCGCGAGCCTCAACCCCCCCATCCCCGCTCGCACGTCCCCGCGCCTCCGCCCGCTTGCTGCGTCCCCGATACCCCGCCTCGACGGCGTGGGAGCAGACGGCAAGGGTAAAATGGTAATGTAGTGGGGTGTGTTTAGGATTTTGGTAATTTTAAGGGCTATTTGATATTACCTCCCTCTTATATTAGGTATATTGATGTTACCCCCTTGTTAGATTAAAAGTTGAGAATACCCCTCCTGAAAGTGTCGTTAAAAATCTGAAAGTGTCGTTAATGAGTTTTGAAAGTATCGTTAAAGAATTTTTAACGACACTTTCAGGGAGTATTCTCAACTTTTAATCTAACAGGAGGGTAATATCAATATACCTAATCTAAGAGGGGGTAATATCAAATAGCCCTAATTTTAAATTAGTTAAATTTGGGTGTGTTTAGCATTTGGGATCTGTCAAGTAGAGGGTGGGATGTGTATAGTCCGACCCATAAATAAACCATATAACAGTTACTCAATGGAATAAAAAGAAATAAAGAAAGAAAGAAAGAAAAAACATAAAATTCCCAAGATTTCAAACCCCAATCCCAGAAGAAATAGAAATTTCATCATAGCCGACAGCATTTCTTCCAAAGTCGGCATCATGACCATGTTGGGTAGTGTCGAAAACGTATCTTAGACGGCTCGGACACTCCAAAGTCGTTCTCGTGTCCGGTGTCCGTACTTTTGTCCTCCCATATTCATGGCATTTGCACCATATGTCAAATTTAATGGAAGTTTATAATGCTAATGCCACAATAGGTCCCAAGTTGACAACTTTAAGGTGAAAAATTCACAATTTAAGCGAAAAAAAAAGGGGACAACATTTCATGCACAGACCATTCCCATTAACAATATTTTCTCTGCCAAATTGAAAGCTTTCCTAGATCAAGTGAACAAAACAAAACAAGCAGTTCCAAATCATATATTCCTATATTTCCAAACATCCCAATCCATCAAACCCTAATTATACTGACATCGAACAAAGAATCGGAACCCAAACTAACGAAATGGATCTCGAAATTGAGAGGGAGAAATTGGGAAGACGAACGGACCTAAGAGAGCGATTTGAGAGATTGAGAGATCCCGACGCTCGCGCGGATCTCAACGCTCGATCCATAGCTCCCCTCTCCCTCTCTCTCTCTCTCTCTCTCTCTCTCTCTCTCTCTCAACTCAAGAAATCTGCAAAAAGAAATGCTTTCTTTTTTAAAGCTAAAATCTTATTATTACTGGACACTGTAGGGGGAGGACTGAGATGTGCAATGTAACTTTTCACACGTGGCTGTTGGTTCAAGAATTTTGGGATGGAGGATTTGAAGATAATATTTAGGGATATTTAGTTTTGGATTCAGATAAGTTTTAAAATTTGTGTTTAGATCTCCATAACATAAATAATTAATATTTGAGTTTCAAAAGTGTGATTAATGTCTCAAAAGTATCACTAAATGGTATCAAAAATGTCATTAATTATTTTTGGAGACACTTTTGAGATCCACAAATACTAATTATATATATTATGGAGACTCAAACATAAATTTTGTAACTTTTCTGAGACCAAAGTCTAAATATCTATAATATTTACTTTGATTTGATATGAACAGTAATTTTTTTTACTTTAATTTTTTTTCTGGCAAGAAATCGATTTTTACATGAAAAAAAAAAATTTCAAAACACGATGGGAAATCCTCGTTAACATTCTTTTCGAGGACCATTTTTTCTTTGCTTTAAAAAATATATATCATTTCAAAAAATATATATATATATATATTTTTCCACCAATTTCAACAACCAACCAAACACTGAAGTTTAGAATTGCCCACTTCTAACCTCCATTTCTTCAAAGCGCAAAAATAAAATATTTTTCTCTTCATTTCATTTCACCGTATTGTGTATGCAAAATATCAATTTTCAAAATTTTTACTTAGTCGTACTTCGTCGAACCAACATTCTTAATTATGTTTCTAATGTATGAATGAGCACGTGTCGGTCCAAAATCCAAAATCTTTTGGAATCTAACCAATATAAGCAATTTGGTACATTTTTTTCAAACAATATTAGGTTTAGTTTTGGTTATAAAACAATTTGGTTAAACGATTTATGTTCTGATTTCGTTAATCGATTTATGTTCTGATTTCAGACTTTGAAAACCTATTCGAAATTATAATACTTGTGTACCTTCAATCAATATATATATTATGCAAATAAAAGGAATTTATAAGGGCACTACAAAGTTTACTCAGGGTTGTCCAGGATTGGAACTAGTCCATTAATGAACAAAGTTTACTCACACTAGACCATTTTTTACTCATAGTAGCCCAAACCCCCCTAATCTCCACCGGAGTTCTCCTCCCTCCTCCATTTCTTGTCGGAGCCCTCCTCCTCCGCCTCCTCCCCCGTCCTCCACCGCCGCCTCCCGTCGTCGTTGCCGTCGCAGCCTCTGCCTCCTCCCCCGCCTCCCGTCGCCTCCTTCCTCTCCCGTTCCTCCGTCTCGTACTTCCTTTCGTTGCTCGACTACCTCGGCACCCTCGGCGTCCGCCGCTCCTCCCTCCCCTCCTTCCTCCGTCGCTACCACCAGGTCCTCCACTCCGCCGCCGGAAGACATGAATAATAACACAATGACAAAGAAAAGAAACCAAAAAAGAAAAAGAAAAATAGAAGAACTGTCAAAATTTGACATATATATTGATTTTTAGGACTGTCAAAATTTTGACAGTCCTACCAATTGGAACTACTGTCAAAATTTTGACAGTCCTAAAAATATATGTTGAATTTTTATGACTGCCAAAATTTTGACAGTCCTTCCAATTGGTAGGACTGTCAAAATTTTGACAGTCCTAAATTTTATTTTCTGTTAATTTATTTTGTTAATTGGTGGGAGGGCCCATTTATTTTGTTAATTTTATGTTTTATTTAAGAAAATATATTTTAACGAAATAAAATTAAAATAAATTAACAGTAAATTTACTGTATCGAAATTTAAAAAATAAAAAAAATTAAAAAAAATTAACTCAGTTGTCGATATGTATCAAAATTTCAAAATATCCCAAAATTTTATCCTTAAAATTTGTTAAAGTATTCTGTTATTTAAAATAGTAAATTTATTATTGGTACATTAAATATTTTGTAAAAAAAATTACCAAAAGTAAAATTTGGAGGTCGAAACATCATTTTTTTTGCGATTCTAAAAATTTGGAAAGTCCGTCAAACGGTAAAATGGTTTATCCCGAAGTACTTTTTCATACGGTCATTTTGGCACAAACTGGACCTTGTTTCGATCTCCCAGTCAAAAGTTATGATACTTTAAAGTTTTATATTTTATATTTTTGCCTGTAATATGTACGTCTTACTTCGGATGAAAATTCTCTCTACACGAATTGTGTTACTCTCGTCGAAAACATACAAATCGACCTATTGTGTGACGAAAAACGATTTGAAAACAAATAGTTATGGCCGTTCGAAGTCTGATCGACGGCAGACGTAATATTCGTACGGTAGATTTTTTTTTTTTTGTTCAATGATAACATATTTTATTTTGGATGTTAAACTAAATAAAAAAAAAATCAAAATCCAAAACTAACTAAATAGAAATAAACTAAAAAAAAAATCCTGACAATTAAAATGAGGACTGTCAAAATTTTGACAGTCCTCATTGTTTGTGGGACTGTCAAAATCCTGACAGTCCTAGTTTTATATAAAATTTTCAGTGGTTTAAAATTAGAACTGTCAAAATTTTGACAGTCCACATAGCTTGTGGGACTGTCAAAATTTTGACAGTCCTCATTGTTTGTGGGACTGTCAAAATCCTGACAGTCCTAGTTTTATATAAAATTTTCAGTAGGTTAAAATTAGGACTGTCAAAATTTTGACAGTCCACATAGCTTGTGGGACTGTCAAAATTATGACAGTCCTAACAATTTGTAGGACTATCAAAATTTTGACAGTCCTTCCAAGTGGTAGGACTGTCAAAAATTTGACAGTCCTGATTATAACAATCCCGAGTGAATTGTTGATGGCAAACTTGTAATTTTTGATATATATGTTGATATAAAAATTTGGGCTAGTCCCAAGTAACTTTTAGGATGGCAAACTTGTAATTTTTGGTAAATTTTTAATGGGCTAGCCCCAAGTAAAATGTGTAGTGCCCTTATAAATTCCCCAAATAAATTTAAAAAAAATTGAATTATAGTATAAAGTTGTAGTTGTGTTTGACTTTTTTATATTATATTTATTTGGTTTTATTATATTCGTATATTTGCTTACTTTATCTACACTTTGACTTCTTTTTTTTTATAAAATGTGACTGAAAAAATTTTGTTGTAAAAAAATTATTGTAAATCCTAAACCGACCTATTATTCAAAGGACGTGTGTTAAAGCCACCGCATTTCTATCTCAAGGGTGACACTGATTAGGGAACAACATAACTTATTTTATTTTATTCTTGGAAACAATACATAAATTTTTTTTTTTAGAGGCAACACATCGCATTATCATTCTCTTTCTTACTCTTCCAAAATCAAAACATAAACAAACATTCTTCCCTTTTCTTTCTCTTCCTATTTTCCAAGTTTGGTTATGGTTTCATAGTAGATAATTTTGTGATGTACTAATTTCAAAATTTCTAATTCTATTAAAGGCTAATTAGAGTTTAGACCCTGGATTTTATATCAACTTAGAGTTTAAGTCCTGACATGAACAATTAAAGAGTTTAGACCATGATTTTTTTTTTTTTTTTCATTTTTATTCTTCCCATTTTACCCTCCCTAGTATATATAGGAAGGTTTTATTGTCAAGCATGTGAGGGATGGTATAATGGAAAAAATAATACAAATTATGGTATAAACTCTCCAATTGGACAAGTCAGGGTTCAAACTCTAAGCCGTTAGAAAATTCAAGGTCTAAACTTTAATTATTATTCTATTAATGGAGTTTTAAGCTTCAAATTAGACACGATATTGTTGGAACGATGGAGCATGGATGTGCGAATGACTGTCAAAAATTTTGCAGTCATTATGTTTAGTATTGCCAAAAAATTGGCAGTCTTGAAGTAAATTGTGTTGTCTCTAGGATTAGAAGAAAAAAAGATAGTTTAGGAAGTAAAAAGTTGAAAAAAAAATGTGTCAGACCATGAGATAGCAGTACCTTTTAACACAAACCTATGCAAAGGGCCCATAAAAACAAAATTAATTATTAGTCCAACTTAATATGTAAAAAAAAAACTAAATTAATGGAAAAAATTGAAGCATTTTGGCTCCGTTTGGTTCGATTTTACGAAATAAGATTCGATTTGATTTTCAAATAAAATAGTTTGATTGAAGTTCGATTTTCATAAATTTTGATTCGGTTGAACCAAAAGGACTCACACATACTCCTATTATAATCCTTATTGAGACAAATCCAAGTAAAGGACCTATTGGGCTTGAAGTTATGGGGTAGTAAAGTGGCCTTTTTGGATTTGGCCCAAGAGATTGCACATTTCACTCGTTTGGTTAAATATAAGAAAAATAGGAAAAGTCATATGAAATGATCCATGGGATCGAATTCATCTGATTAGAAAAAAATATTTTTCACCCTAACCACATGATTTTCAAATAAAATTTTGAGATAAAAACATCGGTTTTTTGCGATTTTAAATTTTTTTGAAGTCCGTCAAAAGGTGAAACTATTTATCCCATAGTACTTTTCGCTACGGTCATTTTGGCACAAACTGTGCCTCGTTTCGATCTCTCAGTCAAAAGTTATGATACTTTAAAATTTTAAATTTTATATTTTTTCTGTAACATGTATATTTTGTTTCGGATGAAAATTACTTCTACACGAATTGTGTTACTCTCGTCGAAAACATACAAATCGACCAATTGTTTGACAAAAAACGATTACCGAACAAAGAGTTATGGGCGTTCGAAGTATGTTCGACGGCAGACGTAATTTTCTTTCGGTAGAAAAGTTTTAATTTTTTGGATGTTCTGATAGCATATTTTATTTTCGATGTTAAATTTTATTTTTTTATAATTTATTTTAAAAAATTATTGTTACAATAATTTTTTTTAAAAGAACTAAACCTAAATTAAACCAAACCACTTTTTTTACAAAAAAAAATAATAATAATTAAAAAAAACCAACACTCACCCAAATATTAAAACCGAACAAACCCTCACTCACCCACCCGCGGGTCAAAGAGATGAATTTTTGCCAACTTGGTTGGCAAAAATTTGACACTCTTGATTTTCACCATCCGAGATAGCGATATCTATCGTCGGATCAAATTTTTTAAAAATAGTATCGTTATAGTTAATTTATTTACAAAAAATCTATACAGTAAATTTTCTGTAAACTATATTAAAATTTTTAATTTTTATACATATGTTTGTTGTATTTTAAATTTGAGCGCAAAGTTGAACTAGTTGTCAAATTATCAAAGTAGGACTTCAAAACACATGCATATAATTTTTTTT